>SNQJ01S0120092.1:0-11060 GCA_010110895.2 Picea sitchensis
CGCATCATAATGAAGGAAAAAGTTTTATCATCATAAAAATCCAGATCACTTGCGAGCAAGTGTCCTCAAAGAATAAGTTTGGTAAGTGCGCCAGAGCGGGATGTTACAAAAAGGCATGACCAACCACTCAAAGAGACCTTATTTATACTTAAATGTTGTCTTCCATACATTAGTTTGGTCAATTGACACCTAGTGGTAGATTGACTTTAGATCAATCTTAATGAAAACTTTGGTGCCCTTGAGTTGATATAGAAGATCATCATTCTGGGGGACTGGGTATCAATGTTTTATTGTGGTTTTGTTCAAGGCTCTATAATCAATACAAAGTCACCATCTCCCATCCTTCTTCTGTAAAAAAACAATTGGGCTCTTGAAAGGTGAGGATGGGTCACATGTGGCCATTTAGAATTATCTCTTGGATCAGGCATGTGATTTATTCATTCGCTATAATATATTTCATGTATAAAAGGTTGTTAGGCATAGGAGAACTGGGTGTCAAATAAATTGAGTGCTTTACCTGATAGAACAAAGGCACCCAAATAGGTGAGGCAAAGATGTCTTTGTGCTCTTCTTCTATTTTTTCCATCTGTTACTATTGTGTAGAGAGACCTCATGTAGAATTTTTAGCGGTATCTATGACCTCCCATTTACCTTCTGACCAGAACATAAAGAGGAAAAATATATCGATCTTAGAGACCAAATTTCTACACTACTTCTCAAATATCAAAGAGACAACCATAGTTGTGACTGCCTCCAATACCCTGTAGAGTTGACCTCCCAAAGTGACACTATGGGGATAGATTCATAAAAGAACATAAAAAATTTCGAGGGAACCATCACACAATTCCTTTTCTTTGAAGGGTTTGATTTTGTAGTGCAGGTGGCATTGGTAGCTGACGTGGGATGTATCATCCATGGCTGAGCCAATTGATGGTGTATGGTTGAGGGTGTGGAATTGTTTTTAGGTTCAACCACTTGAATACCTCTGCTCAAATTAGGTTCTTCTAGATACTTATATAAACAATGAAGTGGAGTGGGGTCCCCTTCACCCACATCTGTGAGTGGAAGAGACACTCCTCTTCTTCAGGATCCTCTGGTTGTACATTTGTGGTAGTGATGGTGACATTGGGTTCTGCATCAATGATTTGTTTTGATTTATATGATTCTGAATCGAATTCTGATTTGGCATCGAAATTTGAGGCTTTCGTCTTAGCCAACAATGATTGTTTGGAGCAACATTCATCAGTGTTGTTCCAAGGGATTTTGTGGAACTCGCACCACTTTTCAGTATCCCTCTTCAACTTCTAGTTACCCTTATTTTCTTATGGATTGGAACTTTTTCATGGGGCTAGCCCTCCTTCTTATGTGCTTTTGGAGTTAGGGCCACCTTTACCGTGATTCTACTACAATGGCTTTGCAAAACTAAAATATCGCTTATTCTTTTGCTTGAACTTTTTCTCAATCTTGAAAGCATGTCGGTAAGCAACTCCTGGTGAGGAGATGTACAGAAACTCCATATATGTTTGGATGTACCTATGTAGGACATTGTGGTAGTTCAAAACCGGGTTCCACTTGGAGTATTTTTTACCCGTCTTTGTGCGCAAGGTATTGAATATGTTGGTGTACTCTGACTCCGTTTGGTTTTTCCTGATGCAGAGTTGTCCATCTCGTTTATTGGTCATCATAGTTTTCAATGAGATAGTATTTCTCCTTGAAGGAATAAAAAAAATCCACCCAATTGGGTCCTGGACCCAAAGTTGCAAACTCATTTCCAACATGTTTCTCACAATATGTCTCCCACCAACCTCTGACATGGGGAAGGGCATGTGAAGGTAGTTTTTTCACTATTCAATTTTTTTTGGATAGATAAATAACCCTCTAATAGACTTACCAATTTTTCCAACACATTGGCATCTATCTATCCTTCAAATAAAGGAATGTCAAAGTTAATGTGTACCTTAAAGGGTGTCACACCTCCAAAGTGACTACTGGTTGAAGGTGCCTCCATTGTTGTTGGAAATTGTCAAAGGATCTAGGAGAAATTATCCATATGATCTTGTTCCTCTGTCACATGAGGGATTCCTCAAGCAACAGTTTCATAGAATCTCATGCTCCATTGTCTCTCTTTTCTTCTTCAATGGGAGGATACTTTTTCTCAAAGGAGTGTTCTTCCCTAAGCTCAACCAGTTCAAGACCCAACTCTCGATGTTATAGCCTCATCGGGGACATGCATAGAGAAACAACAAAGAGAACATTTCTCTGATACTACTGATACAAATTATATTGAGAAGGACATGAAGGTAGAGATATAACAAGGAAACACACATAGATATTGCAATAAACATAGTAATACAATTAAACTCATATTCTATTAATGATTTTGTTGGCACATGGGCAGACCCAGGGTTCAACGCTACAACAACGCACCAACAAAACCCTAACTACCAGCCCTTTCGGCAACACCTGCGAAGAAGATGAAGTCTCACCCAAGGTAGAGGCAAGGGTGGTTGCAGGAATCAGGTGTATGCAACCTTAGCTATGACATAGATCTACGATTATAACACTTAATAGAGCACTTAGCAATGTTAGTTTATCATTATTTACCCAATATCTACTTCGTAGATAAAACAGAGCATCACAACATTCACCCTGATCTAATGTATTTAAGCACTTAGCATAAAGAATTGGATCAGATCTAGCAAATTCAAGCACTAAGCACATCAGGTCTAACATCCAGATTCATCATAAGCGCAAAGCGTAAACAGATCTATCTATCTATCTATATCAAGCACTTAGAAAATAACACATAAATGCACCAACACATCGCACAAAGAAGAATAACACAATATTTACATGGTTCACCCCCACCCTTGGGCTACGTCCACCAACTCTTATTATTTATTATCTTCAATCAATCATCTACATGCAAAGAGCCACAAAATCCCTACTCTGCATAGGACAGGATATCTGCACACACCTAACCAGATCCTCCTTCCCCGAGCTAGGTCTATCACAAATCCTTTCACAGTCTGTTACAACCACTTGCACTTAGCTCTACAGTTTCTCACAATATGCATAGGGCATCTACAAACAATACTTGCACTTAGCTCTTAGCTTATCGACCTCTCTACTTATGTCACCTAGCTACTTATTTATACTTTACAAAAATAGGTATAAACATGGGTAAACCCATGGGCAAACATCCCATTCCTGTTACATATTACCAAATCCCAAAAAGGACCCAAAAAGGGTCGAAGTCCAAAAATAGGTAAAACTTGACCAAGGATCTCCTAAAACTTGGTCAAGGGTCAACAAGCCCCCAAAACTCACATGTGACTCGTCCCGAGCCACTCTAATCGGAATAGTTCTTCTTCGAACGCCTCGATCTTGGATCGAGCTGATTTGACTTGCTGTTGTGCTATGGCTTCCTGTTCAACGAACTCTTGGATGACTGCATCGTTGATAGGTCCCTCTAGATGTTGTTTAGCTGTAGTGACAACCTTCTCTAGATTTTCTCCTTGGCCTTCTACCTCTGTAAACAAATGATAGGCCTTGTCTTGTATGTATTAGATCCTCTCAGTTACCTCCATAAATCTTATTTGGATAGTATGGATCTACTGCTGTGTAGTGCGTTTCTCTTGGGAGTGCTTGATTCTTTCCACAGTTGACAGGGACTTCAAATGTGCCTATATATTTTTGGCTTGATACTTCGCCTCTTGGAGATGTGACTCTAGTGCCTTCAGCTCTAGGTTCTCCATAATTTCTTCATAGGTTTAGGTACTGTGATCAATGAGTTTCTTATATTCTAGGGTAAGAGCCTTTATCCTTTCAACTGCACTCCGGGCGATTTCTTCTCTTTGGTCTCTTACATCTTCTGGGGTCTCAGGTACAGTGTGTAGCTCCAGATCTACTATGCATTGTTGTAGCTACTGGATGGCTTCTGCGAGATGGTTCACCTGCTGTGTAACTTGGTCTTCTTCCTTGATTTCTAAGACTATCATAGAGCGAAGTGCTCTATTGAATGCTTCTTTTACTTTGAGTTGCTCCGCGAGCAATTGTTCCTTTTCTATCTGTAGTTATTATTTTTCTTCATAAAATTTTGCTTGGAGAGAAATATTTTCCTGTTTTGTCGCACTATGTTTCTCTACGAGTACTTCTTATACTTGTGTCAAATCCTGGGTCACTTGCATTGTTTCTTCATGCGCTCGTTGAAGGCGAGCTTCGACTGTATCGACTAGGCGATGGAGTTGAGTTGGATCATCTGCCAATTCTGGTTCTCTGGATGTAGTGGAGACTGTGCAGCTAGACTGTAGGGCCTGTTGCACCCCTCAGAGTTCAGTCTTAATTCGATCATACATATCCTCTTGCTTTGCTTCTTGTTTCTATGTTATTTCTAGTGAAGCATCTTGCATGGCTGCTATGAGGAAGTTGAAGTCAATGGAGGTGAGGGCGGTCTGCATCTTGGTCATGGTGGCCTTCGATTTCTTCTGGGAGGAATGTTTTGGAGGTGAACCTTTCCACTTCTTCAGGGGATCAACCTCATCTCCTTGCTTATGTTTGACTTCTTTGTCATCTAACTTTTCTCCATCACCTCCTTTCTCTGGTGATATGAAAGCAGTCTTCATGGATGCACACTCTAATTCTTGGACCTCTTTGACTTTCTTTGTTCTTCTTGGTCCGAGTGTGTCCTACGTTGTTTCTGGGCTATCAATGTTAGATATCTCTCCAGGGTCTGCTGGAATAAGGAGGTCTGTTGACAGTCCTTTGTTATCTCCTCCAAGTCCTCCTCCATCAACTTATAATAGGATTGAATCTTTTTCTTATTTTCGTCGGCGCATGCTATGATGTAAATAAAATGATGATCTATGCTAAACTTCATCAAAGGCCTAAATCGGTGTAGAGTGTTTGGAGTCATGTGAGGCTTGGACTGTATGGATATCTTTAGTTGATTGTAGTAGGTATGAAAAACAACATTTGACTTCCACTGTTTATTCATGTCGCTTGAGTACCACTATGTACTAAACTTTGCGGCTAGTGGTTCAAAAGGATCGATGTCCGGGAAGGTCGTACCTTACGTCATTTCTCAAGAAATAAAATCTATAAGTATCAAGAGACAACTGAAATGAAATTCGTATCCTTGATCCTGTGCTTTGTTGCAATCAAGTTCCAATTGGTTCACCAGGTACTTCACCCAGTTCATCTAAAGGCCTTCTGTGCCCTTCCCTGTGAGGTCAACTACAAAAATGACGACTTGGGTAGGTCGGTTCTTTCATACTAACTTCCCTGCAATCAAATGATAGGCGAGTCGCACTACGCCACTCTAGATAGAAGCTACCTTGTAGCCTCGCATGCCCTTCTCGACATTTCCATAAGTGTCCTTGATCTTTTGTGCTAGGGTGCGATCCATATATTTTATGGGGTAAAACTCTTGTGGATCATGTCCTTGCATACTCAACCCCATGATCCGATTGATCAGCATTGGATAACCTTTTATATGACAGTTTATCCACAAATAGCTTCCATGGTAACAAGACAGCAATAGCTTGACATATGCATTCACCTCCTGGTGTCATCCGAAGTGAGGAATCTTCATGATGTTCAGCAGGGTGGAATGCGCGAGGTTCATAGTCCATGACTAGGGTATTATGTTCGAATTCTTCCCCTTAGTTCTGGTCAGGTACTTATCTTGGGTGAGCATCTTATAGACTTTTCTATCTCCAAGGTTGAAGTCACTAAACTTCTACGCTGCAATTTTATCTTGGTCTGCTCGAACTACGCGTATCCCCTTTGGGAGGTACGCCATAACCAAGGTGTATTCTAAATCTATGGGAAAACTGTCTTGATTTACTGCGCCACTCAGAGGTGGAATATAGGTGGGTAATATGGTTGGGATCAATTTGGCATTCGCTAGATCATCCCTGTGCTTGGTTCACTTTTCATCAGATGGTTGGGATGGTCCGGCTCCATGAGCAGAGGATGGAGAGGTTGGTAGTCCTCTCGTCGATGATACTTGTACAACTTTAGACATCGACATGACTCTCTCAATCATGAGGTTGATTAGAACCTCTGCAACAACTTTCTCTACAATGCTCAACTCGTCTGACATACACACTCGGGGTTAAAAATCTTGGGTTCGGGGAGTAACTTAGACACAGTAATGGGATAGAGTGCAAGAGCACAATGATCACTGTGAAAAATCAACTTAGTCTATGGGCTCAAACTCTCAGTTGGAATAAGTGTTCTCAGTCCATGGCGCGATGGGATAAATAGATAACTCGACAACGGGTATTAAATTTGTTATGTCTGTTATGGTACGGTCCCAACGATCGGATGACGAGTTGTCTGTCCATAAATGTCTTTCTACCCATTTAGAGCGTTGGTATAATGGTTATAATGTCCTCAACGACTATATTTCTTCTCCATGGCGAAGTGCCATGTGTCGTTGTTCTGATATCCCAGTGAAGCTCTAATTTTGCAAATTTCCCTTCTACGAGGTTCCCTTTGGACCCTTCTGCAACTTGTCGATCTTAACTCTCTTCTTATTTAGCTTTCTAGCCTTCTTCCTAGTGAGATTCATCTCGGTAGGCCTTTTTCCATTCTGATTCTTATCTTCTTTTTCCATAGGTACTTTGCATTGTTGAGATTATTTCCTAAGATTCGAGGGTGATCCTTCTTCTTTATTTGGAATAGGTACTTCAATATTTCATGGGTCTTCTAGTGTTCTTGCAATTTCGACATCCGGGTCTCTGGTGTTAAATATCTTCGATCTATTCTTTTGTTCTTCAATCAAGTGTGTGATCCTTCTAGTCATCAAGTCTTTTAACTCTTGCTTCTTCTACTCTAAAACTTCTTCTTCTTCTTACCTTCTGGCATGATCTCTTTCAATCTAAGGTTTTCCTAGTAGCATGGTAAATGGGGCACTATTCTCAATAAATTTAATAATCTCAAAATCTTCCTCTGTTGAAGTTCCATTGACATTCATAGGTATCCGAGCGAGCTTTCCACATAGGTTTAACAATTTTCCTTTGAACAGTCTATTCCTCCTAATGAAGGAATCATAGCAGGTCTCCCTATAGCTTCCCAAGTTCTCTCTGTCATAATATTCACCTGTGTTTCATCATCTATAACACAATCAATGTCGAAGTCTCCTATTCTTGCTTCAAGACATTCTTTTCTTTGAAGATCTCTGATAATCTGACATGTCGGAGGTCATTCGGGGTATCTTTCATTTGTAGCAATACTTTCTTTGATTCTTTCTGACGTTATGTCATAATCTTAGTTTCTAGATCTGCCTTAGGGTTTTCTTGTCTCATGTTCATTTCTTCAAGCTTAGCAATCATTCTAGGACAATCCAATACTTCGTGGTCCATAGCCTTGCAACAAAGACAACTAGGTCTTCTCCCAGGGCATTCCTTAGCAAGATGTCCTATTTTTCTGCAACTATAACAAAGGGTCAATCCTCTCTTTATTTTAAATGATCCCCAGCCTTTCCTGTACTACGCACTAGGATCATGGTAGCTAACCTGCAAACATTTCCTTCTAGGGTCCTCCATACACTTATTAGTCCAAACATTCTTTCTATGCATAGGTATAACATACTTTTCACTATTCTTGTCAGATCTACTCATATCAAATCTTCTTTCATCTATTAATACCCTAGTTTTCAAGATAGGACAAAATCTATCAAACATACCTAGATTCATACTGTTGAAACAAAAATTTCCACTTATCTTACTTCTACAGAGCATAAACATTTTAGATCTAGAACTTTTCAATATTCTTACCTTTATCAGAGCATAAATCTTCCAGATCTTACCTCTTTTAATCAATAAGTCTCACTTTTTCCTTTCTCAGAGAACAAAGATTTCAGATCTTACCTCTTTTATTTAGATCAGATTCCTTTTCCTAGCACAGATCTTTTCAAACTAAGTAGAGTACTGCGCACTAGAGAAACAGATCTATGCACAGAGCTTTCAGGTCGGATCTTTGCACAAAGCTTCTTCTTCCTCAGTACCCAACAATCACAGTTTCAGTCCCAACAACAGAACCATTTGTTGGCACAAGGGTAGACCCAAGGTTCAATGCTACAACAACACACTAACAAAACCCTAACTATCGACCCTTTCGACAACACCTGTGAAGCAGATGACGTCTCACCCGAGGTAGAGGCAGGGGTGGTTGCAGGAATCAAGTGTCTCCAACTTTATCCGGGACACAAATCTGTGATTATAAAACTTAATAGAGCACTTAGCACCATTAGTTCATCATTATTTACCCAATATATACTTCACAGAGAAAACAGAGCATCGCAACATTCACCCTAATCTAATGTATTTAAGCACTTAGCATAAATAATTAGATCATATCTAACAGATTCAAGCACTAACATTCACCTATATCAGATCTAACATCTAGATTCATCATAAGAAAAAATCATAAATAGATCTATCTATCTATCTATATCAAGCACTTAGAAAATAACACATAAATGCACCAACACATCACACAAAGCATAATAACATAGTATTTACGTGGTTCACCCCCACCCTGGGGCTACGTCCACCAACTCTTCTTCTTTATTATCTTTGATCAGTCATCTACATACATAGAGCCACAAAATCTATACTATGCATAGGACAAGAGATCTGTGCGCACCTCGCCAGATCCTCCTTCCCTGAGCTAGTTCTAGCACAAAGCCTTTCACATTCTGTTACAACCACTTTCACTTGGCTCTACAATTTCTCACAATATGCAAAGAGCATCTACAAACCATACTTGCAGTTAGCTCTTAGCTTATCGACCTCTCTACTTATGTCACCTATCTACTTATTTATACTTTACAAAAATAGGCCTAAACATGGGTAAACCCGTGGGCCGACATCCCATTCCCGTTACATATTCCCAAATCCCAAAAAGGGGTCGTGATCCCTTGATCTCTACTTTTTCTTGCACTCCATCTTCGACAGGCTATTGAAGTCCCAAAATAGGTAAAACTTGACCAAGGATCTCCAAAAACATGGTCAAGGGCCAACGGATTGTTTGGAATACAAAATATTGTAAAATGCAAAGTACACAATCTAGCTACAATGGTGGTAGCTTATCCCTGAAAGGAGAGATATTTTATCTATGATCATTCACATGAAGATGATTAAAAAAATACCAAAAAGGAATTTTAACATAAATCATTAGTGAGAAAACCCTAAACTCCCAGAATATGAAACACCAAAAGGTTTGTGGGCCTGATATAGTTAGTTGAAATGCCAACTTCCTAGGAGTGTAACTTTTGCATATGATCTCCATTTTTTGAGCACTCGGTAACCCGTTGGAAAGGTATAGCCAAGAAGTACACATTATAAATGACCCAACATCTATCTCTATCTACATATTGGGTGTTTTCATTCCAAAAAAATGTCATTTAGGGCCTCAAAACGAACTCGAAATTTTGGGACATGAAAAATGTAGAAAAAGTTCCAAGATGCATCATTCTTAATTAGTAGAACAAGTGGGTGGCCACCAGTATCCGCCTAGATCAATTTTGTGGATGTTCTATAATCATCATTGCAAGAAGGCCCTATTGTTATTCAAACTCACATACATGGAAAGTCTCACGTTGTGAGGGGGAACTTGGGGTAATGGAACAAGAAAACTTCCCACTGTCACCTAGCAGGCTTGCTTATACTCTTCTAGGTTAGGGTCTCTAACCTAAGGATGTTTTCTCCTATATGGCTAACTAAGTCCTATCATTGTAATTAATAAAAATATTGGAAAGGACTAAGTTGACCTATGGCTGACTTCTTAAAGTGATGGCTCTTAAGGTCATGACCAAATATAATTCACAAGGAACATCCAATGGACCAATTGACCAATGATATGGGAGGTACAACATTAAAAGTACAAGAACAACTTGCAAGAAAATCCAATCAATATTGTGTTCCTGATTTTGAAATACTTATGCAATGTTTAATAAGAATAGGAATAGGCTAGATGTAAACATATTTCCATTTACAATATCATTTCAATGAGAAACATGTCCATTTACAATAGAATTTCGATGAGAAACACCATTTAATGGGCCAACATTTTATGTGTGCAGTAAAATGAAGCATAAACCAACAATACCACATAATCATTACAACAACATTGTACCTTCAAATCAAGACATGTATCATTTTGTTGATGTAACAAATTTAATGTGTCGCTCGAAATCAAAATTTATAGGGAAACATCAACAATATCGTTTAGATCAAGTGCATATGCTACTAATGTGTCCCAAGTAAACATGCCATGAATCATAAAAGATGATGTTGTTGTAATAATGTAAAAAAATGCACAGTAAAGGGGTAACAAATATAAATTGTCAACAAGACTGCCACTAAATATGTAAATCATGTATTAACAGTCTTTCAATCTTTATCCCATATACAATTTTCCAAACATATGTCACTTCCAATAAGGATATCACAAGTTAGGTTACCATTGTAGCAGACTTAAATAGATCGACAAATTTGAATCAAATAAACCCATGCATGCAGTATAATCCATGCATGTCAATGTGTAATAATTCCAACTATGTGATTTCAATGATGGTGCAAGGTTTAAATTTAGTCTACATGCAAAGATTTCATATCACGCAGCAATGAGGTGGATAAATGATATGGTAACTTTGTGAAGTTAGATATTAGGGCATAGTTTAGAGTTCAAGTCACGAAATAAATGCAGAGACAAAACCAACAACCAGGGCTCAGAACTGTGTGTCTTCAACAAAGATAAGTGGAACCTTTAAAATCATTTAATATACATTGCATGTCATGTGAAAATTTAATGCCACAAAAGAACCATAGAATATCACCAAACTAACATATTTATCATTTAAATATTTGATCCGGATTATTTTCGGCATGAAATGAGAGCGGAGATATAATAAAGAAATGCACAGAGATATTGCATATATTCAATAATATAATAGAAATCTATCAGAGATGCAACCATAAACACATATATACAGTAATACACGATTTCTATTAATCAAAGAAATGTACAGAGACTGTAAAAATACAGAG
>SNQJ01S0120092.1:11110-33329 GCA_010110895.2 Picea sitchensis
CCCGGGGTCGTACCTTTTGCATACGATCTCCGTTTTAGGCGTGTGATAGCTCGTTGGAAAGGTATCGTCGAGGAGATTCATTTTGGGGGCTCAATAATTCCCTAGGATATCATTGAGAACCTTGATCTCGAAAAAACTTCATTTAGGCCCTCAAAATGGCCCTGCAAGTGAAAACCTGCTAAAAATAGTAAATTGCCAAAATGGCCAGAAAACTGTTTTGAGCCATTTGGAAAAGGTGGGTGGCCCCCGATATTCACCTAGATCAATATTTCATTTTCCATACGTGTATTTTTGAATATCAATTTTGTAGTAACTCTATATGGCCAGTGTTTAGACACAATTTTAAGCTTAGTTCAATGAAGAGACACCAAGAATATACCATCAATTGACGACTTATTTCATTTAATTGTATCCAAAACAAACTTGCATATAATAAATATAGGTTCACATTGCTCGGATTATCAAATAAGTGTAAGATATAAATGAAAGTTTGATGGTGACATTGATCGCAAATTGGCCCTTGGATATGGTGTGTTGAAATGGAGCCAACCAATTTCCCATGAATTTGGGAATATTTTTTGGCTCCTATTATTCTAGTTTTAGTTGAACAAATCAACTAAAAATATAATATGGTTAGGTGCACATTAATTGTAAATGTGGAAGAGATGTTAAATATTAATGTAAGCGCATAGAGGCAGATTGTATGTGTTTAAGGAACGGTTGTAAGCATGTGTTTGGATGTTGTAATTCTCCCCTGCACAATAAGAATAGTGATTATTATTACCTCATGGATGTTTCCCTTTTGAATGGTTTTACCACGTAAATTCATTGTGTTCTTTGTGTGTGATTGTTGTCTTGTAATTTTCTTCCTTTTAATCATGTTTAGTTTACGCTTTTGCTACACAACAAGTGGTATTAGAGAAGGTAATCCGAGTTGAGCGGATTTGCATGAGTTTAAGAGAGCCATTAGAAGATTGGTGTATTGGAAGAGCTCGAACCTTGTTCCAAGTGTTGGAAGCCGATGGTTTCATTGCAAGGGGAGGGAAATAGTGTTTTTCCTATCACACCTTGAGCCTTGTTGGAGGGGTGATAATTGATCTCAAACTTGCAAAATTTAGATTTCTGGTGATCATCATGCCCTACACCTTTCGAGAGGTGTTATAGCTGATTTTGCCACACTCCAAGAATCTTTCTTTGATGGACTTCCATTTCCCTCTACAGACTTAAATTCCCCTTTTTTGTTCACTATAGAGCTAAAAATACACATTTTGTTTCCATATATGTGACCTAGAAATTAGATAGCTCGCATATACACGGGTTGCTCCATTACATCCCGCGTACATTAGGTTTGGTGCTAAAAAAATAAAAAATACGTCAGGTTTTCCATCCCATGTCACATAATCCATGCTCCTTGACCTTCCATATAATGGAAATGCTCTGATTCGACCCTTCAATTCCATTTGGAGGCTATAAATTGAGCCATATCCAAGACTTGAGGGATTCATCACATTGAGAGAAAAGACACTCTAGAGAAATTTTCCCTCAATCGAGTCTACCTTCCTTTGTCCTTGAAAATATGAACTTCTTGTGTTCATCCCTCAAGATCTTCCTATCTTGTGATGGAGAACTTCACTGACTCCTACTTGTGAGCTTTCCTTTGTGGAGGATTGAAGTGGTGGAGGCCCAGCTGGAGGGAATTAGTATCTCAGTTCCAATATGTGTCGTTATAGAAGTTTGTCACCTATGTACTTTTGTTGATTACATTAATAAAAATACTCTTTTCTCATCCAATTGATATCTTGCAAATATTTGTATTTCTTTCCATGGGAGTATTTTTTATGTATGTTAATGGATTATGATGATTTATATGCTAACATTATATATCATTACCACATGCTTGCATATCTTGGTTGTTGATAACAAGTTCCAGGTATAAATCTTTGGGTCGCATGCTCAATGTTGGTATTCTTTGGACATCTGTACGAGGTAGGATTATAGACTTCTCTTGTTAGCATTTCATTTATATAACATATTTGAGATTATAGTTTATTTTGGGTTGTCGTTCCATTTGTTGTGGTTTTCCCCTAGCCATAGAGAGGTTTTCCTTGTAACAAAATTGGTGACTCCCTTGGGAGATCTCCTTTTTGGGGGTATTGGGTGTTTTTATCCTTTATTTTGTCTCTGTTTTCCTGAGTTTCTCTCTCATTTGTTACTTGAAAACCTATATTTTTCCTTGTATCTGAGTTTCTTGGCCTAACCCTTGCCTTGGTAGTGTTTGCTTTGACATACACAGGTTTTCCCTTGACAAATGCATACATATGTGGGTTCTTCAGGGTGTGTAGATACACGATTTGTTCTCAAAACAATTGTGTACACTATTTTTTAAGTCTGTTTGGCTGAGTTTATTGATCGTTGGGTGAGTTATTTTGGTTTTTGAGACTTCTTGGGTCCCTATTCTGACTATTAATTGCCTGCACAGTGATAAGAAGTGGATTTATTGGTGAATTCTTTGGGCAAACTCTTTTCTTGTCATTTTTCTCATTTGTTATCCTTGCATATTGGTTTGGGTAGTTATTGCTTGGTATCCTTCTTGGCTTGTCTCTTTTTTCTTGCAATAGGGTTTGCTTGTGAGGTTGTTATTCAGTCCTTGCATTTTCTTTTCATTATATCAAAAATACAAAAAAAAACTTATTTCTTGCATTTTACTTATGGAATTTGCACTTTTGAATATTTTTCATTAGTTTTGGCATATTAGGAAAGATTTCATTTCATTTAAATTGTAGAGATTGCATCAAGGAACAAAATTTAGAAGCATACCATCTCATTGAAAATCAAGACTAGTACTTAGTAGTGTTTTTATATTTGCTTATTTTTATATATTCTGAGTCATAATACCATCATTTTCACGATCACACCTCTTGAGTAAGAATAAGCCATTAAAATTAACATTGGATAATTAAAATTGATTAGAAACGATTTTATTTTTCAAGGTACACAAACAAGTATAGGACCTAGGACATTGCAATAGGATTTTGTGAGTAAACTTCTCCATGTCTATAAAACTTAAAAGTATGTGTCTGACCAGGGAGTGGTGAAACCCATTATATAATTGGTGTCCTTAGGAGGCTCCACTCACACCGGAGTTAAGAACGAGGTCGCATGAAGTTGGTTGCAGAGATAGCCCTCTAATACCTTCCTAACTTCAAATATATTTCTGGGGTTCTATTCGTATATGGGGATCTTGTTAGTGGCTTTGCCTCCATGAGAGGCAATGCATTCAAATATTTGAGCTTTTATACCTTTCCCATATGGTGGACCATACTTGCAACTGCTCTCCTAAGAATTGGTTATATTGTGGTGACTTTAGTTGCTTGACATAGGTAGCCACATAGGTTACTTGCATAGGTTATTCTGCAGGTACCCTGGGTCAGATAAGGATCGGAAATCACATAGAATTTATGGAGGATTTCTGATCTAGAGGGATCTAACCGACTACGCTATGAATCCTATGAGGGTCCTTATAACTGATTATGATATCTCCACTCTATTGTTGTGGAGTCTCAGGCCCCTCTTGGGAGAGGCATACCTAGTTTAGTTCAGGAGGTCACTTTCAACCATCATATCCTGTTTGTGTGTGTTGGCCTTTATATTTATTTAGGAGTGTTCTCTATGATTATTATTCAGCCTTAGGATTTTGTATTGTATCTCGATTTTTTAGTCATCGTGGAGCGATACCAACCTCCTCATCGATTTCTTCATCTTTTGAATCTACCGCCATGTCTTGATCCTTTACCGAAGCCTCCTCCTAAAATGTGTAGATTTAATAAGCGTGGTACATATATATCCACCTCCCAAGCTCATGATTGTCCTACCATGAGTATTGAGTCAGACATGAATGTCTTGGGAAGCTCTTCGACTCCCATATCCTTTGTGATTATTGGGGTCCCCTTGAACACCTTGTCATCAATGGTTTGGATGTCAGAGGCTACCTCATCTAATGTTACCCAACCCATGGTATCTGCTCATCTTGTGGGAACAAATCCTTTTCTATTTCCAAGTGGTATTTCGAATCATAGTACTTAGTCAATACCTTCGTCCACTAATCCTTTTTCGTTTGGTATTTCAGACATGACTTCGCACTTTTCATCCTCTATTTCATCATCTTATGTGAATCCCAGTTTTGGGTCTAAGGGCATGATGCCTCATTCTCCTTTTTCATTTGGTGGGGGTCATACCCCTTAATCAAATCCTACGGTAGGAGGTTGGAATCATCCTTCCTCTAGACTCAATCTTAGCTTCACTTTTATAGGAGCAAGTGTTGAAATGGGCGGTCCTTCTACTTCTCATATTTCGTCTGACATTCCTTCTTGCACATTGTCGATTCCTACGAATGATTTTATTATGGAGAACCCCCATCTATCCTCTAGTGTTCCATATGGAGGGGGTCATTTTTATAGTATGGGAAACCCCCTACATGAAATTACTTCGTCCGGGGCAACACTTATCCTCATATGAGTAATCCTTATAATGTCTCTTTCTCTTCGCAAGTGGCTTCCGTGATGCCCTTACAACCTTTTACGAATTAGTTGGGAGGAGGATACTATCCTACCGACCAGGTCCATGGTATATAACAGAACCATGGTTGGTCTGTGATCTCACAAAACTAGTCTTTCCTGGGAGCATGGGCCCTGCCGCTGCAACCCCGACTCCCTTTTCTAGCCACGCTAAATCTGCTAGATTTGTCAAATTTGATGAATGACCCTGAGTGTCATGATCCATCATGGCCCCCTATCCCCACCAATATTCCTTATAACATTTCAAAGTTGTAAGGAAATAATGGTGAGGACCTGGGTGAAATATGACTAATTTTCACCTATGGTGATCATCTAACTTTCTTAACGATGATTCTATTTGTTTGAGGATATTTCAATGCACCCTCATCGGGTTCACCATGAATTGATACATTGAGATACCTGGGGGAACCTACAGAACTTTCATTCAGATGGTCTTGGTTTTTCTCAATCACTTCCAATGACTGGTTCATTACGATGCCAAAATAGAACTCTTATAGAATCTTTGGCAAGATAAATCCACCCATATTTCCGATCATATCCAGGAGTGGTGTAGATGGAAAAGGTTGATTAAAGTATACATTCCTCCAAAGTTTCTGTTGGAATGGTTCCTCAAGTCTTTGTAGCCTTACATTTCGAAGGATATTTATATATGCTCAATCTGAGATGCTTTACGAAATTCTACTTGACGCACCGTAGTGAAATTATGATCCTAGACAAAATCCTGGGCCTCATGTTGATGGAATTGTAGGCTTTGAAAATGATAAGACTATAAAGTTGGTGACGAACCAACTGAAAGATCTATCTCTTAATCAGTCTATAGTAGGACAAGATATGGATTTTTCCTCCACCACCCCATCGATAAATGTGCATTATGTACAGTTGTCATCAAAACCAAATGGTAACCAGCAACCCAGAGGGAACAAGAGGAAAGGACGTGGTAATAATCATAAGGGTGGGAATAATAATAACAAATAAAAAGATGAAAATAATAATGATAAATCAAATAATAATGCTAGTGAGGGAAAGAAAGAAAAGAGGAAGGTGAAGTTTCCCTATAAACTTTGTAAAGATGATCAGCTTACCCACTTGTGGCCCAAAATTAAGGATTCCTTGAGGCTCATTGCACAACAACCTATTGTGTTGACTAACCTGTTTCCACATAACCAAAATATGGCCCGAGGGAGATAGTAACTTAGAGTCTACTCCTCCGACTGGTTACTCTTCCAGCCCCTATGGATATTTTGTTGATTTCTCCTGTGTCGCAAACATTTTTCAATGATCAATGTTAAGTCTATGCTGCATGATTTATCCATCTATCTAATGCTCTTGTTCAAAGGATGTATAAGCCTGTGTTGGCTATTCCTCAGAAATATTGACTTTGCATGTCGGCCATACCCTTAGTGTATCTCAGAATCATGTGAAGCTATTGTCCTACCTTGCACCCTTGTCCTAGATTCATCATTGGTAGGTAACCTTGAACCCAACAGATGACATCTCCTCATTGGTCATTGCTGGGGGGTTTCCCTTGTGTTTGATGACAAGAAATCTATTCACACATTGGGATTCATGCAGTTTCTTGGATTCCATTAGCCCTATTGGTGGTTTCCTCACCTTTTTCTGCAATATTCCTCATTGGATGTTATTCAAAGGGTCTCTTTCATGTACTACTTACATTTGGTGCATGTGAGAGATGCACATGGTCGTTGGTTTGTGAAAATCTTATTCATTCGAGATCCTCCTAATTATCAAGATATTTCTTTGTACCTCAGGATGGATGATGATAGATTCCTTAATGCTCTCCTTTTAGTGGGTCTCCTTCCATCGACTTCAACTCATCTATTCTGGAATCGATATCTAGCGTCCTATGAGTACATAGAGGCTTTCAATAATTAGTGGCAGGTTCTCCCACCATAGATAGTTGGGAATACATCAATGTTTCTTGATCGATGGATTCTTCAAGTGTTTGACCTCAACACCCTTATTCACACTTATTGAATGTACTCAGTTCCTTCACACCTACTTTCGTTATTGATGGGTTGTCTCATGCTTGTTAATGGTATACCTTAATGAACGATAATCAAATTAAGTCTCATTGTATATGACTTCAACTTCATTATTCACATAATGTAGACTTGCACCTTTGATGGATAGTGTAGAAGACCTCTATTTTACAGTAGCAACACCCCATATCTACTCCTACCTTTCATCAGACCAATACCTATATTACTTCAGTGATCATGGGAGATCAGATTATACTCCATTGTATATAGGTATCTTTGGTTTATTTTGATACGAGACTCCAATGTGTCTTGTTCGTGACTATGAAATCCTATGACATATGCCCACTTTGTATTTCCTATTCATGGCCATGAACAAATTTTTGATATATATCCAAATGGATCTACAGTGTGATTCAGATTGGTATCCATGTGTACAAATTCAATATGAATTGTAATATTCTCATGAGTAAATAGTACTTCCAGTTGAGTCTTCGTTACTCCACTTCGAGGAATTATAATGCATTTCCACCATCACAGATACTCCTCTGACATCACACATTAGGGGGTATCTTTTATAGCATATTTTTCCACACTCCATACATCTTTCTTTGATGGCCTTCCATTTCCCTATGTAGACTTAAATTCCCATTCTTTTCACTCGAGAGATAAAAATACACATTTTTTCCATATACACGATCTAGACATTAGACAAATCACATATACACGGGTTTCTCCATTACATCCTACGTACATTGGGTTTGGTGCTCAAAAAATAAAAAATATATATGTTGGGTTTTCTATGACATGTCACATGATCCATGATCCTTGACCTTCCATATACTGGAAACACTCTGACTCGACCCTTCAATTCCAATTGGGGGCTATAAATTGAGCCATGTGCAAGCCTTGAGGGATTGATCACATTGAGAACAAAGACACTTTGGAGAAATTTCACCTCAATTGAGTCCACATCCCTTTTTCCTTGAAAGTTTGAACTTCTTGTGTTCAACCCCCAAGATCTTCCTATCTTGTGATGGAGAAATTCATTGAATCCTACTTGTGATATTTCTTTTGTGGAGGATTGAAGTGGTGGAGGACCAGTTGGAGGGACTTAGTTTCTCAGTTCTGATATGTGTCATTACAAAAGTTTTTCACCTATGTACTTCTGTTGATTACATTAATAGAAATATTGTTTTCTCGTCCAATTGATATCTTGTAAATATTTGTATTTCTTTCCATGGGCGTATTTTTTATGTATGTTAATGGATTGTGTTGATTTATATGCTAACATTATATATCATTACCACATGCTTTCATATCATGGTTGTTGAGAACAAGTTGTAGGTATAAAACTTTGGGTCGCGTGCTCAACGATGGTCTTCTTTGAACGTTCGGACGAGGTAGGCTTATAGCCTTCTCTTGTTAGAATTTCATTTATATATCATACCTGAGATTAGAGTTTATTTCTGGGTGTCATTTCGTTTATTTTGGTTTGACCCTATCCATAGAGATATTTTCCTCATAACAACTGTCTCTCAAAATCCTAATCTATAATCATTGACCATTCATAATATAGTTGAGAGTTCACCAAATCCTTTAGTCTACAACATGATTAGTCTAGCAAAATTCTAATCTATATTACTGGAAAATTATAATCTATATTAGTTGGTAATTTAGAATTGTGTGTGATTATGATGACTATACTATTCTAATATAATTTAAGATGAATATATTATTTTATGTGCAAATAAAAGTTCAAATAAATTTTAAAGAATACGAGTGCGTATATTTAAGCTAAACACATCGATTCTTATATAATACTAAAAGGGTGCACCATGGTAGGGTTTTCTTTAAAAAAGTATAATTCAGTGTGATACGTAAAAACGAAAGCACCAGTGCATCTAATAATCAAGCACACAGTGATAGGGTTAAATAAAAAAAATTACACACCATTGTAGGATTATTTCAAACACATATACTCCGGTGCACTCCATAGTATACATACACACCGATGAGCATTGTCACCTACAATTTCCTTATATTGTCCCATATCTTGACCAATGTTTCCTCATACATATGCACTATGTTTCTATTTTCCTCAACAGACATGTATTTAGCAATTATTGTGTACATATGAAGTAACTTGTGTTTAATCATGGTTTATGATGATTTATTAATGATTTGGATTGAATATTTGATGTTTAAAGCTCTCTAATTACTTTGAATGATATAAGAATACCTTATGAAAACAACCCATATTCATCTAGCACCTATTTTGGCATTCATCCAATACTCAGCTTGTCCAGTACCAATCGTGTCCTCGTTCGGTACCTATTTATGTGCTCATCCAATACCAGATATAGTTCAAAAATTTGGAAAGCTTCTAGAGGAAAATCAAGGACATGGGTTTTGTCGAGAGCGATGTCTATAGGCAGACACATGGGGAATAATTCACCCATATCACACGTGTGGATCTCCAGATAAGGGGTAATTATTATGCAAAAACTAGCAAAAATCTCAAACTTCCAACTTGTGCCTCGATTTCCGTGTATATGGCATCAGATCTAAAATTTCTACAATATGGGTTTTGTCTAGAATGTGAAAAATTGAGTAAATAGTGGATACTTTTCCAAAATTCAAATTTATGTAGAAGATGTGGCTGGATCTCTAACTCGAATCTGCCCAAATTGATGAAAAACCCATATTTTGGGGATTTATCCTAAAATTGTAAAAATTGTTTTTTGAGTTTGGGGATTCAGTTTCATCCATTCCTCCATGGATTTTATGTATAAATAATACCTCATAGGTCTTAGGAGAAGAATAAGAATTGTTATGCTGTAAGATTGGTTCTTGAAGGGAAGAAATTGTTATGTTGTAGTTTTGATTTTTGAAGATTGTTGATTGTACACCTACTTCTCAAGTAATGATATAAGTTGCATTTCATGGATTTCATGTGTATGTTACAATACTATTCTCTGTAAGTGTTTCTTAAGCTTCTTTGTTGGTATGGAAAGGGCCCACCGATCCAATCAAGGTAAGCTTCATTGTATTTTATTTGTAAATATAATTCTGGATTTTTGTGTGTGTGTGTGTGTGAATAGAATAATTTTGTATTTAATCATAGCATTTAACTTCAGTCATGTTATGTTTCAATGATGAATTTGATGACATTGAGCGAGTAATAATATTGTGTATGTCATGAGTGAAATGATTCATGATTGATTAGTTTTTATTTATGTGTGTGTCATTTGCTAGATTAGATATTCTAATGATTATTGTTATCTTCCAAGAATTAGTCTCAAGTGGAGCCTCTATCTCTCATCCTACACGAGCATGTAATGAAGTTCTCTCTTCCACTTATAATTTCCTTTCAAAATTAATTAAGTTACATCTTGTGAATATAGGTATAACTAATACCTCTATCTCTCACCCTACATGCACCTACAATGGAGTGTCCTCCTCTACCAATTATTTCTTCTTGAATTGATTGATGCTTTATTTTGAGAATATGCAACGTGTTAATTGTTGTTAGTATAGACGCTACAGAGGACAGAGTCAAAGTTCATCTTTCTTCTTCATGAGCCTACAATGAACAGATTAGTCACCTGAGAAAGAGATTAAATCATATGATCGTCTATGATTTTTTCTTTCTAATTTTTTAATTGTGTGAAGAGTGTTATCTTTGAAGTGTGAAAATAGAGTGTTGGTTTTTAGATTGTTTTCTTATTTAGGTTATACTCATTAGACATAGATAAACCAACTGTTGTTGGCACATATAGTGTAACAAATCTATTGATTACGAATCATGGTCGATAATTTATGTTTGGTAATATATTATGCATATAACTACACCAACACACACCAGGAAAAAGGTTTAAATAAAAAAAATTCCTGACCGTAAAATCAATTTCTACTCTTTTCAGTGTTGTAGAGATCTCAAGCACCATTGTAAATTTTTCCTCTCTGAAGTGCCTTTTCGTTGGTGCTTCCCTTGCTTTCCTTATTTCCGTCTATTGCTATGTCTCTGGCTTTTGAATCTTTCCAAACGATGGGAAAATTTGGTTTTTTTTACTATGTGGCAACCATGCCTCCCCGACAACAAAATGTCCAGGTAATGTCTTTGTTTCTTTATAACTTAATCTTTTAGTGGATTAAAATTAAAAATTTATTTAATTTTCCATTTTTTTAATTATTTTTCCTACAAGGTGCATTTGATTTATTCGGCTCGCACCGTAAATGGTGCACCTTGAAAATATACAGGGTGCATCAACACACAATGCCACATTATTATGGTGGTGTGTTGGTAAACATTAATGCACTGGTGCTTCCATTTACCGACACCTCACATAAAATAATATAGCTAATTTTGGCGGTGTGTATAGTTATCGTTAACGCACTAAGGCGTTATGGTAAATGAAGCACCGCATGAATCAGATATATTATTTTACATGGTGCATTGGTAAACATGCACCCGGTGTGTTAATGTTGACCAACGCATCGCCATAAAAATGTGGCATCCTGTTGCGCTGCACCCTCTAAATTTTCAGGGTGCACCATCTGTGGTGTGAGTCTAACCACTTGAACGCACCGCCGAAACAATTACAAACAAAATGCCAAAGTTCCGTAATTATAAATTTTAAAAAATCAGTGGTGCGGTGCGTCTCCTTTCCTAAAAAGTGTTGGTGCATGTAGGGAAATTATAAGCACCTCTTTAACTAATTTTTTTTTTTAATTTATGGTGTTAAGAACCAAAGAACTGAATACAAAATATCACAATAGATCCAAATATATTTTAACACAATCACCACACAAGATATATGAAACCATATAGAAAAACACCACTTTATTATAGAAACCCTTGAGGTAGGGAAACACCATACAATGGATCCTCTCCTATTCACTTGCCTCTTTGAGGGGGCTTCCTCCTATTGATCTACCACTCCAAATAAAATCTTCTCTTCATATCCCATTACATTTCTTGAACCCCTTTATATAGTGCTACCATCACCTAAGAACATTCTAGAGGACGAATCTTCTAGAAGTATAATCTTCTAAGAAGTCCTCTTACATTTATTATATATAACTACCCATTTATTATATCTAACTACAATAGTGGGCCTTATTTAATAATATAGTGGACATAGTCCACCTTACATTGAATGGCCTCCACTATTATCACTATGGGCCCTCTTGCCCCCCACTGCTACCTCTCTAGCTACCTAACATTCCATCCCCCTTATGAAAGTGTTGTCCTCAACGCTTGATGTACAATCATATACCAGGGTCCCATAGATAATTGTGGACCATCATGTTGAATAAGACTAGAGAACCAAGGTCCCATGTAGAAAGGAAAGCCACCATGCTGAAGTAGTCCAACCGCCATTGTAAGCCTGGGTCCCATGTCCAAGTGCTCATGTGAACTCCCTGTGGAATATTTTGGAGCCCAATAACCAACTCAAAATGATGCTCCAAAGATTGAAACCTGTCATGTGGATCAAAATAAGAATATCCATTCACATAGTGGAAAAGGTTCATAGCATAATTTGGAAGGAATAATACCACTGTAGAATATGCAGGATGGACACTGGTAATAATCATTGGCTCCTAATTTGTCACATTGATGCTCTCTACAGAAGGTGGATTAGAATCATCAAATAAAATATGAAAGTTGTTGTCATCCCAGAAATGACAACTATCTATATATCAATCATTGCAATTGGCCTCCAAATCACACCACGCATATATTTCTTGATTATATTAATCCCTGATGTCCTCCATAAGAAATATATCCTGCATGCTATCCAACAAATCTTCAATACTACGAAAACTATCATTGAGGTCGTTTGTGAGGCCATTTACAAAGTCATCCAATGTGGCATTCAATGTGTCATACAATTGGGATTTGAATGCTTCAGTTATTTGTAGAATTTATTTGAGGGTTTGAGAGGAAATAGCCATATGAGAACCCTATGAAAAGGTATGAACTCTGCAGTCCTGCCACCATCACGAAAAAACCCAAAAAATAGAACAATAAATTACTATAGAAAATCACAGCTTTTTCTGGAAAAACCCTAAAAAGTTGTTGAATTTAAAATTCTCATAACTTCACTTCCCGAACTCCATTTCGGCTGATTTGGTTTTTTGAAATTGGGTATTTTTCCGAGAGGAATTCAAATACCCAATTTTTTTTTCTAAATTCAGCTCGTAAAGCTTCAGATCTGAACCTAAAGTGTGTCGCCCTCTTTTTTTTTTCCTAGAAAATTTCTGCAAAAAGAGAAAAAATGTCTTCCCGTCTTTGGCCAAGGAAAGTTCTCTCATACCAATTGTTAAGTACTAAATAACTGAATACAAAATATCACAATATATCCAAATATATTTGAAGACAATCACCACACAAGATATATGAAACCATATAGAAAACCACCACTTTATTATACAAACCCTTGAGGTAGGGAAACACCATACAATGGATCCTATTATGGAAGGGAATCAAGATCCTCTCCTGTTCACTTGCCTCTTCGAGGGGGATTCCTCCTATTGAGATACCACTCCAAATACAATACTTCTCTTCATATCCCATTACATTTATTGAACCCCTTTATATAGTGCTACCATCACCTAAKAACATTCTAGAGGAGGAATATTCTAGAAGTTGAATTTTCTAAGAAGTCCTCTTACATTTATTATATMTAACTACCCATTTATTATATCTAACTACCATAGTGGGACTTATTTAATAATATAGTGGACCTATTCCACCTTACATTGAATGGCCTCCACTATTATCACTATGGGCCCTCTCGGCCCCCACTACTACCTCTCTAGCTACCTAGCATTATGGGCTCTTATACCAATTGTTAAGTACCTATACCATATCTACAAATATACTTCAATAAGACCGAGAATAAAGCATAAACCAATCACCATAACATGAACTCAAGAACATATAGAAACCCCTTGAGGTAGGGTAACACCTCAAGAAACACTTGCTTGTTACAATGACAATATTCTTCACTATGTTTCATTACATTGCTTACACTTATTTATATATCTCTCTCTATCTCCAAGGAACCTTCTAGAGAGCCTTCTCACATTTATTACATTTAACTACCATAGTGGGCCTTTATTAATATAGTGGACCTAATCCACCTTACATTGAATGACCACATTCTCATATATTAAATGATTTCAATTAATAATACATAACCACATTCCCATTGGGTACCTCCCTAGGTACCCCATATTACCTCCCTAGGTATACTACATATGGTGCTTTAGGATTTTAAGTTATTATTTTAGGCGGTGCGTATGATAACATTAATGCACAGGTGCACGTGATAACCTTAACACGCCAGTGTGGTAAGGTTATACAACAGACTGTATAAAATGATAAAACAAATTTTATACAGTGCATTATGTTGCATAGGAACATTGTGGACAATGCTCACAAGTATTCTACACACCGTGTGCGATGCTTGACTGTTTTAAGGGCACACCGGTGATGAAATTTACTTATTTTTTAAGGATTTTTTTTTCCATATTTATAAATAAAATTTTCATTTAGTAGATGTTTTGTACATTTCATGCATGAGAAGGATGCATTTCATATGTTAATCATGCAATGACGTCAACGGAGAGAGAAGTAGCAGTAGTAGGAGAAAAGGGTTAACCTGTATAATGTTTTACGAGATTGGGAGGTGAGGGAGAGAGAGAGGGATTTGTAACCTCACCCTATTACTACAATGACTCATGTTCTCTTGAGGAATGTAGCCTCTTTAATTACTATGAGGAGGCTACATCCCTGAAGGGTCACTCTGGTTTGTTGGTGCAGTTGATCCATCGATGGGATGTCCATCGATAGGATTTCCATGTGGTTCTTGATCAGTGGTACCATCCCACTGAGGAGGATATGTATTTTATCATTGGGATATCCAGGAGAGGGGATGATTCCCCCCAGTTCCCTAATGTCCCAGTAGGTGTTGTAGAAGAGAGTCAACTCATGTACTCTCAGGATATATTGGGGCTGATGTACTTTT
The DNA here is from genome assembly GCA_010110895.2 of Picea sitchensis. Classification (NCBI taxonomy): domain Eukaryota; kingdom Viridiplantae; phylum Streptophyta; class Pinopsida; order Pinales; family Pinaceae; genus Picea; species Picea sitchensis. Next base: position 25,721 of record SNQJ01S0120092.1, read on the forward strand.
CCCAGCTGATTTTTAGGTTTCTAGTGGAAAACTACAGATCAATTCTTTCAGTGCAGAGGAGGTTAGGTGTCTCTCACTATTAGTGATGACCATTGCACACTTTACCAGTGGTGGGAAGTGCATTAGTTTCCCTCTTTTGTATTGTGTTGATTATTTTTTATAGAGGCCATGATGTATTAGATGGTCTACCATTTTTTTGTGGCATTTTTGTATAGCTCTAGATAAATGTCGTGTTATGATACATGGGAGGGCAAACTTCCCTTGTGATTTAGATTTTTTTTGTTTATTTTTTGAGAGGTTTACAGATAAAATGCCTAGTATTGTCTGTCATCCTGTTAGGTCGATGACTCATGTGGGAATGCACATGTGGGGCGAGATGATGACTCTCTATGGCCAAGGGTAAACCACAACAGACAGGTATGGCTGTAGAAATCAACTCAATTCCAACATGTGCTATATAAACTAATGTGTAATACGAGGAAGAATCCTACCTCGATCCAATCATTTGATTTTGTTCCACCATTGAGCACTTTTACCCAAAGCTTTACACCTACAAGAAGTTCTCAACAAACAAGAGATGCAAGTATATAGTGACAGTATATAAAATGAGTTAGCACATCAAATAGCACAATCCATTAATAAACATTACAAACATGCCCATGGATAATAATCATATATTTTCAAGATATCGATAGGATGGGAAAGGAGTATTTCTATTAATAATTGATCAACAGAAGTATCAACGTTACAGACTTCCGTGTCCAACCAAGTTCCTTCCAACTAAGTCTCCACCACTTCAATCCTCCACCAACGGAAATCTCATAGCAAAGAGGTAATGAGTTCCTCTCGACAATAAGGAAATATCTTGGGGGTTGAACACTGTGTTTAGACTTTAGGGACAAAGGGATGAAGAATCAATATGAAGTAATTTCTCTAGAGTAACTTTTCTCTCAAAGTTGAATGCTTTCTGTCTCTTTTTCCATAGCTCAAAATTGTGCTCTTATAGCCTCCAGAATGCAACTAAAGGGCCGAGTCAGCATGTTTCTAGTATATGGAAGGCCAAAGATCAGAGATCATTTTTCATGACATGGAAACCTGACCTCATTTTGTATTTTCTGGCACAAATCCCAATATACGCGAGTTGTAGTGGAGCAGCAAGCATATACGCACCTTGCTAAGCAGTTAGGAAGCGTATATGTGGAATATATATATAATTTTGTCTCTAGACTTATCAAAAAGGGGGTTGATAAGTCTACATAGGGAAATGGAAAAAGGCCCTCCATGCAAGATAACAATGGTGAGGCAAATCTTGCTATAACAGATGCCCCCTAATGCGTGAGATCAGAGGAGTATCTGAGATGGCCTAAATACATTATAAATAACCCAGAAGTGGAGTGGTAGAGAACCAGATGGATGAACTCAATTGCTCGTTACATTCTGTACTGACTTTGCATACATGGATGCCAAAAATACAATGCAGATCCATGTGGAAAATATACCAACAAATGTTCATGGCCATGAGTAGGAAAATATAAATTCATTTACATGCCAATAGCTATCATAGTCACGAACAAGGCCCAGTGAAACCAGTCCCAAAATCAATCTGAAGATATTTGTATACCATGGAGTACAATCTAATCTCCCATGATCGTTGAAGTCAAATAGGTATTGGTCCGATGAAATGGAAGCAACAACTCAGGAAAGTTGTGTCTACAAAGTGATGTCTTCAAGTCTTCAATACAATCTGCCAATGGTGCAAGTATACATCATGTGAATAAATGAGTTGAGGTCGAACACGATGAGACATCATTTGATTACCGGTCATTGAGGTATACCGTTAACAAATGTGAGACAACCTACCAATGATGAAAGTAGGTATCAAGGCACTGAGTACATCTCTACAAATGTGAATAAAGGAGCTGGTGTTGAACATTTGAGAGATCCATTGATCAGAAGACATTGATGTATTCCCATCTGTCAATGGCGAGAGAGCCTTCCACTAATGACTGCAAACCTAAAGGTACTCATAAAACTCTAAGTCTCGTATCCATAATACATGATCTGAAGTCGATGGAAAGATGCCCACTGAAAGGAGAGAATTAAGGCATCTCTCATCAGTTGGCATGAGGAACAAAGCAGGAGCTTCATGATTTGGTGGAGATCGGACGAAGAACATGTTCACGAACCAATGACCCTGTGTGTCTTTTGCATGTGACAAATGCAAGTGGTACATGAAAAATACCCTCTGAATAGCAGTCAATGATGAAAATTGTTGACAAAGGAGAGGAAACCACCAATAATGATAATGGCATCCAAGAAACTACATGAATCCCAAAGTGTGAATAGATGTCTTGCCGTAGAACACCAGAGAAACCACCCAGTCAACAACCCATGGTGAAATGTTGATTGTTGGGTTCAATGTGACCTACCAATGATGAAAGTAGGGCAAAGGTGCATCATAAGACCAAAGTATCATGCGATTCTGAGACAAATTGAGGGTATGGACGACAAGCGAAGTCAATATTTCTGAGGAGTGGTTGACATAGGTTGATAGACTTCCTTTGAACAAGCATGAGACATACAATGGACTCTGTCAACATAGACTTAATGATTTGACAATTAGATGCAGGAGGCATCCATAATTTTCTCTATAGTGGCTGGAAGATTAACCAGTCGGTAGAGAAAATTCTATAACGAGATCAGCTTCCTAAGGCCATGCTAAACCTAAAATTATGATGACACAAGGACTCAATAAATTTGTGCTCTGTTTAAAGGCAACACGATTGTTTCCAATTACAATATAATACTCCCTTCCCACCCATATTTTTTTGTTTTTTCATAACAAGTGAACGCTATGATATAGAGGAGGGAACGAGTGTCGCAAGTAAGAAAAACTAGTTCCAGCAGTGGAACGTACTTATGCTCAATGCAAGGAAATGCATGCAAGAGATGGACACTCGGGGTGATGTTCCCTCCACGGTATAGGGTGTCAAATTGCGAAGGATATAAACAAGGCTTTGCTTGGTTGAGGATTCAAACTGCTTGGGCCATGGTTTATAACACAAAGTGGGAATCGGCTAAAGGCTCAATACTGCAAGCAAGGGCATGAGATGCAATCACAATTTAACGCCAAAAAATGTCCTTTTTTATATGTTTTAGTCTATTTGGTGTGAAAAAGGGGTAAACTTGTGCCAAATAGACGTATTTTCAAATACAATTTACGAGTGTGAAGAATACAAGTTCACTCGACGATCTTTTCCATTTTTGATCGCGAGTCGGAAAAGAGCTTAACTAAGACTCATGATCTTTCAAATCCAATTTTAACGAGTGTGAAAGGGACAAATCACTCGACAATCTTTTCAATTTTTAGTAACGAGTCGGAAAAGAGCTTAACTAAGACTCGTGTTTTAGTCTAATCAACATGTAAAGGGGGAGGCCAAGGTTCCCGACCCGACCTTCTGTCGAAGGTCGGTATCCTGTGGATCGCTGACAAAAGATTGGGAAAGCCCAAAGCTCTCCAAGTCGTGGAGGAGAAAGTGTTAACGGAGTACATAGTCTATGTTATGGTTCGAATAATGTCTCTTAGTGGAACAGACATAGGTGGGGGTATGGGATGTCTTGTCAGGTCATCCCAGTCGAAGGATACCTTGTCAGAGTTCGGAGAGAGAGTATTCGGAGGAAGAATGAATCTCTCTTGTTCATAAGGGGGAATACTTGGAATGCTGATGATGTGACTGGAGAGTGCATCACTCTTTTCAAGGAGATTCGGTTTGACCATAAAAGGCACCAGCGTGGTCACTTCTTCAATTATAGGTTGAAGAGGATGCATGGTAATGGGGGTAGGAAACGCTTCACCCTCCATGGAGGGGGTGAGGTCAGAGGAAAATATCATTGGTGAGACCACCGGGATCACTAAAGGTGAAGTGGTGTGATGAGGAATCATGGGTGTCTCGGAGTCCGAAGGACTTTTGGGTGAGCCCCACACCTTTGGTATCTCGGTAGTCACTGGGCACAAGCGAGTAACATGGCTTCCTTCACAAGTCTTTCAAATGCATTTAGGCTTACGTATGAGACGTTTGGGTTTCTCGATGGGACTGGCCAAGGAAATAGAGTCGTCTCCGATATGATGAATAGGAGTCGAAGACATGACACGAATATGATCCATGGTGCCCCCAACATAATTGGTAGAGGTTGGAAGCGAGTTGTCATCATGATCTGTAGAGGGTGTTGACTCATCTCCAACGTGACTAGCATGGGTGGGTGATGGTGCACTGGTGTGGCTTACAGTGGTAGGGATAGTGATATATTGCAGTATTTGAGTCCAAGTTCCTAGAAAAGATTGATTCTGAAACATTGCAGGCCAAAAAGGATCCTGGTATATTCCCCGTCCTAGCCCAAAAACATGGTGGTTTATGCCAAGGTGGTCTGAAGAGGTCTGGATGGGCATCATCACTGAGGTCTGGAAAGAGACCGAGGTAGGATAAGAATTATTTGAGTGAGGATATATGTTTCCCCCTTGTGAGGGTGTCCCATAAGGAGGGTAGCCCGAATTATAAAATTGATTCTCCCCATACGGAAGACCTCGGGGTACTTGAGGACCTGGTACAGAAAAAGTGTTTAAAGGGACCGACATGGCAAATGAAAGATACATGGACGGGGTGTAATAAGCACCCATCTAAGCATTGGATCCTAAAAGAGCATAGCTAGGATTGGATCCATAAGGTGGAAGGTTCCAACCTCCCATGGGAAAATGATTCATATCAAACGAAGAAGTGGGCATGGGAGAGATGGTACCCCCAGATCCAATGCTAGGATTCATATAAGTAGGCCACAGAGGGGGTTGCACATGGGAAGGCATATCAACACAAAAATGACTAGAGACCCAAGTTGTGGATTGAGTGTTGTAATCATGCATATTATTGTAAAAAATAGAAGGGTCTACCCCCATGAAATGAGGAGGCATCATGGGGGGGTAGCGGTGAATGGAGGAGTAAAAGGCACTCTGGTATCCATGATAATGAAACCAAAAAATAGAGTCCTAGGGTCAACTAGTAATCAAAGAGCATACCAAAAAGTCAAATGACCAATATGCATGCAAACGGGCTAAAGTGGCTGAGTGGCCTCCCTCGCTAAAGAAGGTATGCCTCCTCTAAGAGGGACCTGAGACTCCCTGCTAAAGTTTGGAGGTAGAAGAATCAGTTATAAGGGCCCTTGTAGGCTTAAAAACCAGTCGATCAGACCCCCCCCAAAGAGGTAATCCACCATAAAGGTTGGTTGTTGTCCGAACCCTGTCTGACTCAGGATACAAGAAGAATAACCCCTGCAAGTAACCTATGAGAAACCTAAGACAAGAAACTAATAAACCATTGTATAAACGATGCATAGGTGAGCAGTCTTAAGTCTGGATCACCGTATGGGCAGGGTAACAAATCCTGAAACCTTGAAAGCACCACCTCTCACAGAGGTATGGGCACTAGCAATATCCCCAAATACGAATAAATCCATAGAAATATCTCTGACGCTAGGTGAGTATCCAGGGGGTATCCCTTCAACTAAGTTCACGCGACCTCGTGATCAACTCTGGTGTGAGCGGAGCCTCCTGATATTACCAATTATACAATAGATTTCTCACCTCCCTGTCTCAGACACATAAGTTGATTTAATTTCCTTGGAGAAGTTTACTCACAAAATCCTATTCCAAGGCACTAAATCCTAGGCTAGTTTATGCACCCTAAAAATAAAATCGTGACTAATCAATTTTAGTTTAAAGCGTAAATTTTATTGGTCGTGATTACTCAAAGAGGTATGGAAATGAAACTCATGGTGTTATGACTCTGCATGAAAATAAAAATAGATATAATGCAAAGCCTAACCTTAACTTTTTAGTGAATGATATGCTAAATAAAAACTGTGCAATCTTAACTCTGCAACTCAGAAGTAAAATGCAATCTTTCGCTAAATGTGCTAAGCTAATGATAAAGGTTAAAAGATAAAGATACCAACCAATGCAAAAATGCCTATTTTTTTGTATTTTCAATAAAAAAGAAAATGGATGGACTAATAAGTGACTTGATATATAACTTCTACTGTGTATAAAAGAAATCACTTGAGAAAAATACCAAGCATCTAAGCAGACAACCCAACTACCAAGGACAAATAAAAAATGGAAAACAAAGAGAAAGATTCCACCCAAAAATTCAACTCCAAAAATGTTTCCTTTCATCCCAGATAATGTCAACAGGTACCACAAAGACCTAAGAAGGCTCAGTGATCCTCAAACCCTACCCAACAGTCACTAAACCAATAAAACAAGCAAGGGGGAAGTGGTATACACTCTTGTTCAAGAGAAAAGGGTGTATATACACCTCTTGTAGTGGGACATCAAGCATATATATGCGGATGTCAGGGAAAAAAGGGCGTATATCTTTTAAAACAAGGCTAGGCAAGGTTAAAAGGCTGAAAACTCAAACCCAGAGTGAACAAACTCTATACAACTATGATATGGCAAGAAATACAAAGGCAAAAGAGCAATGTAAGAAGGAAAAATACTTCAACCCTTAGAAGGAAGATCTGTCCCCAGTGGAGTCGCCAATTTTGTTACAAGGAAAAAACTCTCTATGGCCAAGGGTAAACCACAACAGACAGGTATGACTGTAGAAATCAACTCAATTCCAACATGTGATATATAAACTAATTTACAATACGAGGAAGAAGCCTACCTCGATCCAATCGTTTGATGTCATTCCACCGTTGAGCACTTTGACCCAAAGCTTTACACCTACAAGAAGTTCTCAACAAACAAGCGATGCAAGTATATAGTGATAGTATATAAAATGAGTTAGCACATCAAATAGCACAATCCATTAATAAACATTACAAACATGCCCATGGATAATAATCATATATTTTCAAGATATTGATAGGACAGGAAATGGGTATTTCTATTAATAATTGATCAACAGAAGTATCAACGTTACAAACTTCTGTGTCAGCACGGTTCAAAACTGAGAAACCAAGTTCCTTCCAACTGGGTCTCCACCACTTCAATCCTCCACCAAAGGCAAGCTCATAGCAAAGAGGTAATGAGGTCAAAGAGGTAATGAGGTCCTCTCGACAATAAGGAAAGAGCTTGGGGGATGAACACTGTGTTCAGACTTGAGGGACAAAGAGATGTAGACTCAATATGAATTAATTTCTCTAGAGTAAATTTGCTCTCAAAGTTGAATGCTTTCTCTCTCTTTTTCCATAGCTCGAAATTGTGCTCTTATAGCCTCCAGAATGCAACTGAAGGGCCGAGTCGGAATGCTTCCAGTATATGGAAGGCCAAAGATCAGAGATCATTTGTCATGACATGGAAACCTGACCTCATTTTGTATTTTCTGGCACAAATCCCAATATACGCGAGTTGTAGTGGAGCAACAAGCATATACGCACCTTGCAAAGCAGTCAAGAAGCGTATATGTGGAAAATTATATAATTTTGGCTCTGGATTTATCAAAAAGGGGGTTGATAAGTCTGCATAACGAAATGGAAAAAGGCCCTCTATGAAAGATAGAAATGGTGAGGCAAATCTTGCTATAACACACACACACACACACACACACACACA
>SNQJ01S0120092.1:33339-46159 GCA_010110895.2 Picea sitchensis
TATTGATGTACTTAATTTATATGTTGGTGTTGATGTGTATATTACTAGGTCATGTTAGATAAGTTTGTTAAATGTGTTTGATAGATGTGTATGTTAAACGATGCTTGTTAGATATGTGTGATGATGATGTTAGACAATTCTTGTGTTTTGTTAGATGTGATCACAATGACGATTCCCTATTAAAATATTAGATCTATGTGCTAGCTAATTAATGATGTTTATATGTGCTAGAGGTATACACAATTAGATGATGTTAGAGAATTTAAATGTGTATTTTAGATGATGTTTATGTTTCTTAGATGGTTATCATCATGATGTTTATTTTTATTAAATAATATTTGTTATAAATTATGTATTGGTGAACTTATATCAAAATTTTATATATGAAACATAAAGACATAATTTAAATAAAAAATTCAAAGATATTTTATAAATTACAAAGTTCAATATGGTTGAATCTATAATTGTAAAATTACCATAAACAGTTTTCTATTGCATAGATAGTTCATACATATTCATTCTAACTAAATTCTTTTTCAAAAAACAAATTACATATGAATAAATGTTATTTTCCGTTCTACTAATTACTCTTTTTGAATAGACTCTTCTACACTAAAAGAGGTTATTATAAAAAGTTATGATCTCCAATGATAAGCATTCTACTGGCCCTAAAATTTTATGGATGCAAATCTTCCTATTTTTATTTTTGTCATTATTTCAAATTTCAAATTACTTCATTAATTGTGGTTTTACTCAACATTGGGGGCATAATTTTATAAATATTCTCAAAAACAATTATAAAAGTATGTAAACTAACAAAAACTTTAGCTAAAAACCAAATTATCACAAAATCATATTAGAAATTTAATTTTTAAATTATAAACCATATTTTTTGTTATTCTTACTTTTAAATCTACAAAATACATGAACATAAACTCAGTTTTTGAATCATCATGTTAACATATCATAAAAAAGGTTGTACTATTAAACATGTATATCAACCATATTATTACTTCTAATATCAACACAGATTATTAGGATAAATAAGAAACTATGTAAATTAAAATATTACCATTCAATATCTAAACATGTTTTCAGCATCATAAAACTTTATATGGAGAAAGTAGAATTTCATATCCGATTAAAAGTTCAACTGGTTTAACATTTTTCAGTATTTCACAATTGGAAATACTTAGTTTTAAGGTAAAATACCTTTGCGAATCTTACCAATTATATCAAATACCAACTATAAAATGTTCGACGAAATGTTTCTAAAAACATGTTGTTACGACTTTATCATGAAAATAATTCTTAAAATTTTATATAATTAAACATGCAATGATAGACACAAATATTCAAATAACAATATAAAATTATATTCCAATCAATCGTTCCATGCAATCACAAATAATTTGAAACAAAAACACATTACACATCAAACTGACCGTTAACCAACTAAAATTGTTCAAAGATTTGTTATAATTAACTTTCCATTTCCTCTATGAGAAGATGAATAAAAAAATATATAATTAGCGAAATAAAGATAACAAAAATATGCCCAAAGGGGTTGGATGTAATGGTGGAAAGCGAGGAGTTTTTCACCATTGGGAAAGGTTCAATTCTCGTGAGAGATTTACCTAGAGCCATGGGAGCACCTTGAGGTAGTGATCGAACGTGTGGTTGCACCCAGAGATACTATATTAAATGGTATCATGACCCATGCACACATAAGTGGATCAAAGCCCACCCCCATGTCCTTTACATTTAAGCCTGCAAGGGTGTAGACCGATTGGAAAGTGTCGTGTAAATGGAAGGAAATATGTAAAAAGAGGTCTCGAGGTCGATTCTCACCTCTATTTACTTGTGCTCCATTCTTGTGGGCTACGTGGAAGCACCTGGGGGTATAGTGGTAGCAGACAGGTATCGACCCCATGTCACGCAAGTACGAGAACCATAGGTTTTTGATTCCCTAGTACAAAAAAAAAAATAACAAAAAGATTCAACAACAATATTAATGATGAAATAAAACATGTACCTATCACTCTCTATTGTCATCACCCTCATTATCGTCCTCTCTTGGCATGATAACATTGTTGTTGTAAAAAATATGTTGTGATTTATGTTCGTTTTTTAATATGAACCACCAATCCCTATCCAACACATCTAGGTAAAAAACCCTTGGTTGCGGTGTTTTGGGAAAACATAAGGCTCCTTAGCTTCATTATAGATCTTTCTAGAGTTGATACATATCATCCCACTATCACGATCTTCCTTTACATTATTCTGATGAAAGGTGTCCCACCACTTGCACCTAAAAATAACACATTGGAAAGAATAGAAGTCCACTCGAATGATCTCTTGTATCTTTCCAACATAACCTAACTTCCCCCGTATTAGGTTTTCATCGCGGCGTCTAGCACGAATAGATTGGTCAAACTTGACTTTCACTCCACAGTATTATGTCATGTGTCTATCACTGGCATCCTCTATGCATAAATGATGTCCATATTCCCACATATATGGGAACAAATGCACCTATAAAAAAGTGAAAAAATAGTAGTGGCAGGTGTATAATAACCCGAACAATAAAATATAAAATATAGATGTTACAATTCAAAGGTGCATTATGAAGTTAAAAATGTACACAAAGATATTATTACTGAGTTTCTACACCCAATCCCTATGTTTTGTGCATCCTCTTCAACACGCGGGTAACAAATGGATGCACCATATTTCTCTCTGACTTGGTCAACAACCCAATTGTTGGGGCATATCATTGGAATATTTTCTTTTAAGTGATCAGGATAAGGCATGATTCTATCATTCAACCATCTAAATTATTTCCTCTCAGTATCCCATTTCCTCCTATTTTGTTTGTAAAACGCAACCCATGGTTGTGTTTCCTCCTAATTGTAAAGAATGAATTTATTGATGGCATCAATTTCTGAATTCATTGATGTATATATATTCACAAAATCAAACCGACATACTATATATATCATATAAAATATACATTATGACGTTTAGTGTGATTAGTTACTGTGTAGAAATTTGACAAACGATAAGTCACTTACTCTTTATCAAGCACATTTTTCCTTTCATTTGGAGAAGCTCCCTTTATATTTTGTCTTCATCCCTTTTGTTGTCCCAAATCACCACACCCAGTGTGTTGTTGATATGCTTTATGTACTCACTAGAATAATAGAAAGACTCATATGATATGTACCCCTCTACCATAGACCCCTCCAGTTTTTCCCTTTGTCGAAAAAATCCTTCCAATTTCTTCATCTACCTATCTAAGAATAAAACCCAATGATAGGAGACCACTCTGACTAATTCAACCTCATCTACTAGGTGAATTATAAGATGAACCTACAAGTCCATGAAACTCATTGGCAGTTCCTTCTCAAACATACAAACAATCTCAACTATCTCTTGACGCCACCATGGAATTCTAGACATATGAATCATGGTTCACACACCCATGCACGAGTAGAGGATAATGACAATACAAAGTAAACACATAAAAAATTAATTATGTTTTATCCCATGGCATGAATTAAAACAAATAATAAAATTGTGTTTTTGACATATGTATTCTTATAAGGTTCAAATGGTCATGTGATTTTAATCCCGAAAAATGGTCTTCCACAGTGAAGTTGCACCATAGTGAAGACCCATATAAATAAGGAACCTTCACACCCAATATAAATTCCTTTTCCAAATAAAGATAAACTTTCTTCAAAATCCATGGGACATTGCATTCTTTGAAAGACCAAGATGGACCAACCTCTCCTCTACTTTCTTTTCTTAGACAATGTTTCTTTTTAGTTTTTGAAGAAATAAGATATCTTCTAACAACTAACGTGTCACTTTATTTTGATGATACATGCCTCCATAAAGAATATGAAACATTTTAAATATATGCATGGGATCTAATAAGTGGGAAATCTTAAGATGCTCCCAATATGGGAGCTCATAAAAGACAGATTTCATTTTCATCGCATTGGGAAATTGATCAACATAGGTGTTGAAGAACTATGGATCATCGAACATAGGCTCCCCATTTGAATCGAAAATGTATTTAATCTCCTTCTCCTTCTCTCTCTCATATGCTCTAAACCATTATATTGGTGTCATTATTGCAGGCCTTTGGGTTCTCTCTGGTTTACCATTGAAAGAAGATGTTCATCTTCTGTAAGGGTGTTTTATGGGAGGAATACCCTGGAGAATTCCTACAATGGATTTCATAGGAGGTTGGACCACCTAGTCTTCAGAGAAGGTCCACAACATTTCCATCCATGATATCATTTTGCTACAATACCTATGAAATTATTAATGTATATAGAGCATGTTAACGTCGAAGATCAGAACAATCGCAGTGAATCAAATATGCCAAAAAGTATTGTTACATATATAAACAAATCAATAAACATGTAATTTACCAAAGCAAACTCCTAATCCTGGATAATCATGTGTGGCGTAATCACATATGACATACAATGTAAAAATCCTCTCTATTTCTATGGGTCTTGATACATCGTATACATGTATCCCTTCCCATAATTCCTTCAATTCATATACCAATGGTTGTAGGTAGACATCCATATTATTCACTTGTCTTCTACCAAGGACTATAAGACCCAACATAATATGTTCATTCTTCATGGAAAACCATGTGGGGATATTGTTATTGATTACTACTATAGGTCAAATAGAATAGTTGGTGTTTTGGAGGGAATATGGGTTGATTACATCCATGGCTATGTTGATTCGAAGAATTCATACTTCATCCTTGAATTTTTCAGGCTATGTATCCTCTATATGCTTCATGGCTATTAAATTTGTTTGGACTCGCATAACTCTCAACTCACTTCTGTGCAAGGTATGTCATCCCTGCAATATAGCTAATTATTTGCAATGAAAGAGGCTTTGAGTCCTTGGTATTATACACATGTGCCTTAATATATTATGAGGAAGACCATGTGATTTACCATTTTTATTTGATTTATGATACCTATCATGCCCACATTTTAGACATATATCTTTGTCTGCATATTCTCCTCTATATAGAATACAATTATTCATACATGCATGATATGATATGTACTCAACACCCAATATTTTCAACATCCTCTTTGCCTCTTTGCAACTACTGAGAAAGACATTATCACTCAGAAGAACCTTATCTTTGAATAACCTGTAGTTAGTGGAAAATAGAAATGTGCAATGCCATCTAACGATCATAAAATTGATTGTTTTTAATGTTTATTGTGTGACAATATTTATCAAAATATAAGCGACTTAATGATGGTCAATTACCTCAATATTTCTGAGAAACATGTGTTTGACATGCCAAAATTTTCTTTCAAGTTGTACAGTAACATTGTTGTCCCCAACTGGGTATACTTTTACTGGCTAGCTCCAAAGAGAGGGGCGGTGGAAGAAAATTCCAGGCTTTTGAAAAAGGTATCAGTGATATGAGAATCATCCCCTCGCTCATCATTATGGAATTCATCTAACAACATTGTCTCCATGGAATTTGTATCCTGTAAATAATCATCCATACCAACATATATTCCATTGACTCCATTGCCAACTTGTGAAGAACTACTATTTTTGTATTCATTCTTAATTGGTGAATCTGGACATAGTGGGAATTGAATAGGTTGTTGATTCAACCATTCTTGGTATTTATGCTCTTATTGCAGCCTTCTCTCGATTTTACATTGTAGTGGGGTGCAATGGAAGATGATAGGTAGGTCGCTCATCATCAAAATCCTAATTTCAAAAATATTGAACATTAGTACATCGATGATATTAGTAAGCACAATGAAAATGGTTTGTTCAAATTACATTATACCAAACAATTATTACCATCGATGACTCAGGATTGTGGCTGGAAGATGTCATGTTACAATTGGCAGAGTAAAGTGGTTGCCCATTTTCATCTACAAACTTCTTGCGAAATTTTTCTCCTGATAAGAGATTCCAACATTTTTGAATTGGTGGAATAGTTTATGCATCTGAACTCAATTCTGAATCAGGATCCTATAAATTTGGATATATTTTTATTCAGATTGACATGGATAAAAAAATAAATTCAATTAGATAATCGAAATATAAATAAAATCTGAACTTGATGTAGATGGAAAGGGAGAACTTCACGATGGAGTTTGAGCAATATGGAACGGGTTGTAATTTGAAGAAATGGCCAATTGATATTATAAAATTTTCTCCCTGCATTTGAGTAAATCAACAATTTTTTTTTAAGAATAAGATGACTTTAAGCGGAAAATGTATACTATGAAGTACTGCAATTCATGTGGATGCATCCTAAAAGATAATTTAAGATGAATATATTATTTTTTTGTGAAAATAAAAATTTAGATAACTTTTAAAGCATAACGATGCATTTATTTAAACCAAACGCACAAGTGCGTCTATAAACAATATAAAACACTGAGGCGTTTAATTATGAACCACATCATTTCTCATGAATTCAAATAAATAAAAAGGAATTATATGATATCGGTGCTCCAAAACGTTTTAGCACACTGGTGTGTTTTATCAACAAATGCATCAGTGTGTTATATTAATAAACACACTAGGGTTTCATAAAAAATAGAAAGGAAAAAGCGTGACTTTGTTTTTTTACAATTGGAAAATTAGCAAGAATTTAAAATATAATTTCATAATGTTCTTTAAATAGTAAAAAGATATTCACTATTTCATTATTTTACCAAAATTTACTAGGGGAATATTTGCAAGAGAGACATACCGAAGAGCACTATGGAGCATCATAATACTTTGGAAAAACATAATTATTCAGAAAATCAGAATTTGAAGGTTATGGTGATTCATTTAAAACCCTTTTCATAAAGTCATTTAAATAATATTAAGTTATTCACTATTTTGTTATTTTTCCAAAATTTACAGGGGGGAGATTTGTAAGAGAGGCATAATGTGAAGCACTATGGAGCAGAGGATCAATACATTGGAATAATAGACTTATTCAGAAAATTAGAATTTGAAGGGTACGATGACTCATTAAAAAGCATTTTGGAGCAACAAAATTATTCTGAAGATCAGAATTTGAAGGGTTTTGTGATTCACTCAAAACCTTGTATAGTAAAAATTTTAAATTTTACTGTTCATTTTAATAATAATTTTGTTTACAATTTGCATCTTTATTTAGATTTAATTAAAATTCAGGGAAAAAAAAAAACCATACTTACCTTAAACCCTTGCTTCTTCTTTCTTATGTGACTGCAAAATTTCACCTTAGGTTTTAGCTCCCTCTATCACTTCACAATTATGCCTTTTCATTTTAGGAATTTTAGATTTAATGGGTTTGTGTTTCCATATAAAAAGTGTTTGACATGTGATGCAAGGGGATCACTTATTGCATCAGATCCAAACCCTTTTAGCCCTGTCACATTTTTTTTAAATGGTTCTGGGTTATCGATGTGCCTATTTAAAAATCGTTCATCAGTGTGATTTTATTTTTTCATGGTATTTTTTATTTTCGTTTTTTACTCTATGAGCGGTGTTGTTAATGATACATATTGCACCGTTGTAATTTAAAGTATTTTTTAAATATTTATTTTTTGATATTAGTCTGTTTCATATATGGAATGCACCAGTTCTTTAATCTTATTGAAGCACATCGGAAACCAAATTTTTTTGTTTTAGCTGAAAATTATGTAATTTGTTTATAAAATATATTTAATAGCTTGTGTATTGAATGGTACAAGTTGTATATTGATAAAACAAATGTGTGAGAATAGTTTAAGTATCAAAATTTGTGATTAACACAATGATAACACATCCAAAAAAGAAAAAAAGACAAGTTCTTTGTAAATTCTATACAAAATTAATATGTTAAAAAGACAAGTTCTTTGTAAATTCTATACAAAATTAATATGTTAAAAAGGCAAGTTCTTTGTAAATTCTATACAAAATTAATATGTTTGAACTATATGTAAGTTTAACTAATATATATTGGTTAGTGTGTGTCCTGCAGATTCATAAAATGAGTAAGCTCGATAATATTTTTTGTGATCTAAGTGTAGAAGAGCATAAAAGCTTGATGGAAAAATTGCAAAAGGATGAATCAAGTGAATAAAAAAATTATATTCAATGAGTTCTTTTTTTAATTTTCATTAATAATATACTTAAAAATATTAGATAACATGTTTCAAACAATCTATTAATTCGCATATGTTTAATGTTCTACAGGGATCAACAACGAAGGATCATAATGTCGTCCTAAGAAAATAAAAATTATAGAAAATGTAAATGATGATGAATTCGTCCTTAGATCATCTGGAGTGGTGTTGGAGGTTAATGAAATGGGGAAATGTTTTTACAAAACTATGAGGGATATAGTGGATTGAATGTATAGATGTAATTTCCACTTAAAATACAAAAATCAATCCAATGATTCCAAGAACCAGGTTATATCTAAACTATAGGAAGCGTTTCTAAGGCAATGGTCAATGAGACTTGTCAGAATTGCAATAGAAAAAACATACAACAACAAAAAATAATCATTCAAAAAATGATATTCCTAAATATTCTTTTCTAGAATATATATATATATATATATTAACAGAAACGGTTGGAGGGTTTTTATATTAAAAATATAGCAACAAAATTTCAAAACAATACATGTGACAGGGTGTGAACACCTATGTTGATTCCAAAAGAGATTAATTGTTTATAGAGGCCTAAGAAAATTATATCATCTTGTCCATATGAGTTGCATTTATGTCATGTAAAAATGGTGATATACACATTTAACAACAACAAAAATTTACATTTCATATAAGACCTGATTAATAGTTTTGAGGATTCCCTGAATCTTTCTAATGTTCCACCTATCTAGCTTGTAGATTCCCCTCTGTTGGGTTCTCCTCTTCATAGTAGAGGTCTGGGTTCTCCTCTGCATAGTGGCGATCTACAAATCCTAGATCTGTGGGAACTACATGATGATATTTCATGGTTATAGAGTGAAAAGAAGAGGGGAGTTGACAGTCTCCAGTGCTAGTTGAGATTGTTGGTTGCTGAGGATTTCCCAATTGTTGGGTGAAAACCCCAAGCCGTCTTGTGTTTCTATTGACTCCCCTTTAAACTATCACCAATTCTTGGTTATGGCAGATTTCTTGCTGCTTCAACTATGTCTGAAGTCCTTCCAAATCCTCATGAATCCCCTGATTTTCACACTGAAGTTCTCGATGTCATGTGCCTGTATTCTCCTCCATCCTCCTGTAGTCTATTCAGAGTGCTTGAAACTTATCTCAGAGCTCTTCTGAGATGAAATTCGGGAAAGAGCATGGTGCTCTTGACCTCCGCCACATGTTGGTGTGAAGGTTCGGGAGTAGAGAATAAGAGCAAGCGCTGAGCAAACAGGTTAAGAAGAGACTTAAAGAGAGAAGGGCATGGACAGAAAGAACAGAGGAGAAAAACCAACCTGGGTAAAGGATGAGCGATCTAAGGATCCAAATGAATAAGTTGAGAGAAATCCGTAGTATCCATGAGTGTTTAAATAGAAAACCATTGAAGGCAATGGGATCCATTATCGTCCATAAGAAGAAGTGAATTCATGCGGGATGAGAGGACAGAGGTGACGGCATAGGCTTGTGGCTGGTTGTCAGGGAAAGCAAGAAAGGATCTGCATATATGAGGGTGAGTGAAAGTAGAGTGGGAAAGGACATGGGGAGGGTGATATAAGGCATGTGGATTGTGAAAGGGGGTCGTGTGCCAAGGGGAGTGGGGGCCCAATCAAGAAAGGGGAAGGGGAGAGGGGAGACTAGGGGATTCGAGGATGGGGAAAGATGGGGAGGAGGAGGGATTTGAGGGCAAGGGTGAGGAAGGCTAGAGGGAGGTGGGGTTAGGTTAGAGAGAGAGAGTTGATTGAAGTAGTTATTAATTGTGGGTGGGAGAAATATTGAAGAGGCACATTTAAGGCAGCTAGTCATAAGAGAAGACTTGGTTGATGATTAGACATCTATGTTCTAGAACTTTTGTCACTTTAGCTAGGTTATCTGCCTTGGTGTTATGAGCAGGAAGAGTATGGAAGAAGAATAATATAGTGATGTGATGCTTCAAGGTATTTATTCGTGAGTTGAGGCCATTGGGTGGGTGATTTGCTGAGGTTGAGAGACCCCGAAGCTGCTTTATAACTATTTCAGAGTCCCATATCACTGTTAGAGTTTGGATACTTCTCTCATGAGCTAGTTTTATCCCCATGTAAGTTGATAGGGTCTCTTCTCTCTTGTTGGTTGTTTTCCCCAATCCCCAGGAAAAATCAGTTATTTTTTGTCCATCAGAATCATAGATGACTCCCCCCGCACCTGTCACCCCTGTATATATTACTATAAACAATTCCTTTATTAATATCAACTTTATTATATTTACTTTTCATATATCAATATAAAAATAGTTTATTGTCATGTTACTTTTTTCAGGAAGATTATGAAAATCCCAAAGGATAAATGAGATGATATCTGAAATATGCCAGTAGGAATGTCCAAAAAAGTGTACAAGGAGATGGTCAAAGAAATGGACATAATTGCATCGCAGGAGGAGCCATATCAATAACAACATGATTAAAATGTATGAAACAATTGAATTTTTCTATTAGATACATATAAATAAATAATTTAGCATTAGATATTAATTTTCAAGTATTTTCTTACAGAAATCTTACAGAAAAGAAAACAAAATGGAACCCATTCAGAGCATAAAACAGGATGACAAGGAAGAAAAGGTTTTATAGAAAAGTTTATGAGTAATTATTATTATCTTATAACATTAACTTAAGATTTAATTTTTGTATATTTTAAGTTGTTTTACAAAAACCATCCTTGAATGTCTTCAAATAGGTGCTAACATACAAAGAAGAGCCATCTGAAGAATTGATTGACATTGGGTTAAGTAAGGGTTGTGAGTATATGTTGGCCTATCAAAATTTAATTGTGCAATTTGTGAGTATCTATGGTGTTTTACTTCTCTCATTTTATAATTAATGGAACATAAAAAAATCCTTTATATTAAATCTATGATTTATTATGGTGTATAAAACTTGCAGGAAGCAAAGTATGGAAATGTGCCAACAGAAGAGTTGTTGAGAGAAGGCATGAGATTTGATTTTGAAATAATGTGTATCATTCATGACTCAATTATTTCAATGGTACACCGCTTTTCAATTTACATTCATGTGTATTATTTATTTCAATTTTCATTATTCTGACCAATGTAGATACACTCATTATACTTTATTTTTATTTTTGTAGATGGAACTTGAAGAACAGGGAAACAATCGAGGAAATCAACAAAACATTTGACCAAATAACCCAATTCATGGAAGCATCTTGAGCACTGGAAACAATTCCAATGAAGAATGATGATCAATATATTTGGATATCAATGCAAGGTATTGTATTTTTTGAAATAATTGTCTGTCAAAATCAGACATTTTTTTTAATGTAATGGACATAGTGTCTGAATTGAAAGACAATGGGTTACCAAAAAGTGTCCCATTTTGTATGACAAAGACCCTCTTATTCATATATCATAAAATACATTTTACTTTATTCTGTTGTGTTTCTAACGTCGCTGTGAAATGTTATATCATTAATTAAATATATGGATGATTAAATATTATAATGAAGAGATGCAACATATGATGATACAACAAATTAATCCAAGCATCATATCAAAATGCACTACTCAAAATTTAATTTATATGAATACTATTATAAGATATATTTCAATTTTTTGATGAACAATGGAATTAAAAAATAACAATAATTGCACTACCACAGGTCGATGTTTCTAAAAAGAGAAAATCAAAATCGATGTGTTTAATGATAAAAAGAATTGATGTGGTTAATTATTAAAATCATCAGTGTTGTAATGGAATGCACACTGGTGCTAATATATAATGAACCAACACCGATCGTAATACTATTTTAAAAACAACAATTATAATCATAAATAATGGCTTTCCGGTGCGTTTAATTACAAAAGTACACAGTGCTTTTGTATCATACTTTCGCAGTGGTGCATTCTAAATTTCATGCACTAGTTGGGTTTGTCTTGTAACTCATCGGTGCATGGTATCATATATTCGACCGATGAATTATTGTTATTAAAGCACCGATGTGTTATGATTTATAAGAGAATCAGTGCCTCATTTTTTTTTGACAACACTGATGCTTTCTATGAAATGTAAGCACTGATTCTTTAAGTTTGAGAACGCATCAGTGCATGGTATCATAGATTCAACCATTGCGTTGTTATTAAATAATTTTTGTGTTATTATTTATAAACACATCTGTGCCCCAATATTTTAGGACTCCCCCGGTGATTTCTGTGAAATGTAAGCACCAGTGCTTTATGTTTGAGAATGCACCGGTGCATGTACACCATGAAGCACACTGCCTAGAAAAACATCCGCTAAAAACTCCTCCCACCCATAATTTTTTAGTTATAATGAATTTTTGTTATAATCTCCACAAAAACATCCGCTACCAAAAATGAATGTTTTCGCGGAGGATTTTTTGACAATTGTTTGCCAATTTTGTAACACCAAAAACCTTTTCCATAACCTCTGCTCCAAGTTATTTTCCTTGTAGTGTGCCCATTGTAGTTGTACAGGAAGATTCCTCCCATGCTCAAACCAAGGATGATTGAGAAGACAATTTTTTTGAATGAATCCAACACATCCAACAACAAGTTCATGACATTTTATAGAAAATACAACACCAATTACAACTAGGACCACAATCGAAATTGGGTACCACACAAGTTT
>SNQJ01S0120093.1:0-21953 GCA_010110895.2 Picea sitchensis
ATTCTGGAATCGGATTCACATGGATGCACATGAATATATATGAGAAACTTTGCAAATTTGTGTATAATGGTTTGGATTCACATGGATGCACATGAATATGTATTTGTTTTTCAAAATTTGAATATTTTATGTATTTTTAGTGATTGGTTTTTTTTTGGTTCCGGTTCGGTTTCGGTTTTTGGGGTCGATCAGTTCAATGACCGGTTCGGTTCTAGTAACATTGCCCTTGACAGATTTGAACAGAAGAGGCGCATTTAGGTGGAGCTAGGAGACACAAGTGACATTTGATAAGATGAAGAATGTGATGAACACTTGTCTGATTCTCTCTTTGCTAAATGTTTCTCATCACTTCATATTGGAGTGTGATGCATCATGTGAGGGCATTAGGGCAATCCTTATGCAGAATAGGCATGCCATTTCCTATGAGTGTCGAAAACTGAGGGGACTTGAGCTCCGATACACTATTTATGACAAAGAAATGTTAGCCATCATGCATGCTTTAGCTAGGTTCATAAAGTATTTGGTTGGGGCAAAATTTGTTGTCAGGACCGATCATAATAACCTCAAGTACTTCTTAGACCAAAAGGACCTTAATGAAAGGCAACAAAAATGGGTTAGCAAGATCCAAGCTTATGACTTTGACATTGAGTTTGTGAAAGGAAAGAACAATGTGGTGGCTGATGCTTTATCCAGGAGACCCTCAGTGTATGCCATGACAGATATTTCTATTTACTGGAAGGCGCATCTTTTGGTAAAATATTCTAAAAACAGGTTTGCTTGTGACTTGATGGATGGGCAGGTACAGGATGATAACTTCAGGATCATGGATGACATAATATACTACAAGGGCCAAATTTTCTTGGTTCCCGAATCAGAGTTCAGAAGGAGAGTATTATAGGCATGTCATGATTTGCCATTGGTTGGGGATCAAGGATTTTCGAAGACATATAGATAGATAAGGGAAAGATTTGCATGGAGAGGTATGAAAGAGGATGTTATGCGCCATATCAGGGAATGCTCCACATGTCAGGAGGATAAGGAGGAGCACACTCATCTAGCAGGCTTATTGCAACCACTCCATATTCCAAAGCATAAATGGGAGAGTATGTCCATGGAATTCATCACATGTTTGCCCAAGGTTCAGGGCAAGGATTGTATCTTTGTGGTTGTGGACGGGTTAACTAGTTTGCTCATTTCTTTGCCATTTCCACAGATTATAGTGCAACACAGGTGGCAGAATTATTCTTTAGAGAGATATTTAGGTTGCATGTGTTGTCCAAAACCATTGTGAGTGATAGGGACAATAGGTTTATGAGCACCTTTTGGAAGGAGCTATTCAGATTGGTATGTACGACCTTGACTCTCAATACTAGCTATCATCCCCAAACTGATGGCCATACCGAAATAGTCAACAAATGGGTTGAAGGAGATCTCCAGAATTATGTACCAGAGCAACAAAAAGCATGGGTTAAGTGGATGCACTTGGGTGAATATTGCTACAATACCACCTGCCACATGTCTATTGACATGTCTCCTTTCTGAGCTTTGTACAATTATGACCCTCTCACCTTTGTGGAGATTGAATTCGGGGACAGTAGAGCACCTATGGTACAGGATTGGATCCAAATGAGCCAAGATATACTCATAGAACTGAAAGATCACTTGCACAGGGTACAAAATCAATAAAAGATACAAGCAAATAAGCACAGGGTGGAGCACACTTTTGAGGTTGGTGATCTTGTGTATTTGAGACTCCAACCTTACAGACAAGCATCCATAAAGAAGAATGGTGCAAAATGTTGCTATTTTGGTAGCTGCGGGAGGTATTAACCTCCACATGTAACCTTGACGAGACTAGAATATTCCCGGAAGCAAGAGAAACCCCAAAAGCCTTGGACATAACCCTAGAAGACAGGTCGGCTAAAAAGAACAATTAATATTGAGTGTCTAGCCTCTAGAAAGAGAAGTCGGCCTAGACAGCTAAGAAAGAGCAGTATAAATATAGGATGCCAGAGCTCATTTGACACACATAGCTCGCAACTACAGAAATTTAGTAAGTGCGTAAGTTTGGAGAGTAGCTGCAGCTGCAACTACTGCAACTTTTATTTTCGGTTGTAGGCTTGGACTTTCTCTTGTTTATGGTTTGGACTTTTTGACTTGTGCGCTAGCTCTAGAGAGAGGTATGCTACATTTATTGGCTATTGGTTCTATGGTTTGCTTCCTGAATTATTCTCTCTATCAAGGTTAGGGTGCTTGGGGGTGGCTTTGGCCTATGGTTGGGTGACAATATTGCTATATTGTCTATGGTGAAATGAGCACACCTATTTTTCTGACAGGTTATGGGCCCACCCTCTCTTCGGACAATCTAACCGCTGGAAGATAGATTGGGAGGATTTGCTCAGTTACAATTGCAGTTGCAGTCAAAGTTTTTGCTGCAACAACGAAACCCTGACCCTCTTGTTGAGGCACCTTAAGTGAAAAGATTGACCTAATTTTTGGATAGTCTAGTGTGCCCTAACCTAGTGCACCTCTTGGTACTCTCAGTAAGCTAAGACGTCAATTTTGAGGTTTTGGTCAAAGTCAAAGGGTGACCAAGTCAAAGTCAAAGGTTGACCAAGTCAAAGTCAAAGGTTGACCAAGTCAAAGCAGTCATGACTTACTCTATGAAGTCGGAAAACAAATTAGAAGGGGCTTCTAACTTCATAGCATGGAAGACAAGGATTGACCTCATCCTTGCGAAGAATAAAGTGTTGGATATAGTGAAACGAAAGATCGTGGAACCACAGTTTGAAGAAGGAAAGGAGAAGGAACCTCGGAGCACTGCAATTATGGAGACGTTCAAGGACAATGACATCAATGCCATGAGTATCATAATGGACTCTGTAAAAGACCACTTGATACCCTACATCTCTCATCTTGACTCATGTAAGAAAATGTACGATGTCCTAACTAACCTCTTCTCTGTCAGAAACATTGGACGAGTAATGAGTCTAAAGAATGAGGTCCGTGACATAAAAATGAATTAAGACGACAACATAACATCATACTTTGTAATAATCTCTCAATTAAGAGATGAACTACAAGCTATTGAAGAAATCATTTTAGAAAAGGAACTGGTAAATATAGTACTCAATGGCCTTCCCAAGACATGGGATGCATTTGCCGCAAGCATGAACACAAGAAAGGAGTATCCCACATTTGAAGAACTTTGTACTTGCTATGCACAAGAAGAATTAAGGATTAGCGCAAAAGAGAAATCCCAAAATAAATACGAAGATCAAGCCGTCACAAAAAAGTTCTGGAATTTCAGGAATAAGAAGTTTGGCTTGAGGAAGAAAGCAAATCAAGAAAAGGATTTGTCAAAGATACAATGCTTCAATTGTTGAAAATATGGTCAATATGGTCACTACAGGAACCATTCTCCCGAGTTAAAGAAAAGGAAGGAAACAGATGAAGCATTAGTTGTTGAAGAGAGGGAACCCTCAAAGAAGGCCAA
The DNA here is from genome assembly GCA_010110895.2 of Picea sitchensis. Lineage (NCBI taxonomy): Eukaryota > Viridiplantae > Streptophyta > Pinopsida > Pinales > Pinaceae > Picea > Picea sitchensis. The sequence continues at coordinate 3,497 of SNQJ01S0120093.1, forward strand.
GCAGGATAAAACAAACTTCTTCTTCTAAGTCAAGGTAACAATATTCTTCAAAATTCTTTCACATACCATGTTTACATAGTTTCTGTGTATATCATGCATATGTATTTTTTTAGAAGATAAGATGTTCAAGTGAAACAATACCTATGGAAGAATAACAAAATAAGGATTGCTATCATGATGACTACAAGTCAAGCAATACACATGAAAAGATGAAGTACGTTGACAATCCTTGGTAACAATTCCTGTGGAAGCTATTGTACAAGTAACAACCAGCAGATAAGCCGAAATTAGAATCAAACTTGAAGAGACCCAGAAGAAGTCAAAACAGAAAGAAGTCAGCAATCAAGAGGAAATTAGAAAAAGACTTGCGATACTTTGGAGAAGGCAATAAGGATACATATGGAAGCGTGGACTCTCTTTGATGGAGGGAGCTGATTACAGAATTGCAAAAGAAGAGCATGCATTCAGGCATGAAGCAAGGATTAGGAGGGAGCTAATCCTAAATGATATGATCCATTAAGGATTATGAAGTATCTGTCCATGCTCCCATTGAAAATAGCAGCCATGATAAGCAACACATGTTCAGTTTGACTCTAGAAGAAGTCTTTCTCGAAAATAATCCTTAAAGTGTCCTTGGTTGTCCATCCACATCCATGATCCTATGATGAAAGGAAGAAGTTGGAATCTTCAGGGCATCGAATGTATAGAAGACTCCATGGACCCAAGAGCTAAAGAGAAACATGAGGAAGAACATGAAGAGTCCAAGAAAGAAAGAAAAGCCAAAACAACCTGTTATTATACCGAGAATCACAAAGACTACCAGCTTGGTTTGAACTCACTAGAAGCAATCAAGCAGAGGAAATTGAAGTTATGATAAAGAATATTGTATGTAAGAAAATGTGAAAAAGACTTATGAATGGAAGCATTGCGAGATTCAGAAGTTCTTCCAGAAGAAGGGAAAAGACTATGACGACAACTCGTTCTAGTAAACCAGATATACCTCCTATAGTATCCATGGATTGGAATTTACATATAAAAGACTGTTCTTCCCAAATAAAGAAAATTGAGAAGGAAGCTTATACCAGAAAGAGACCCATGTATGCAAATATAAGAAGACCTTTTATGGATTCAAACAACTTGATGCAGAGTATCTTAGATACAACAAAAGCACGGTGAAAACCTTCTATGACAAAAAGAGTGTATCCGAATGGTTACTCAGAATTCCGGGATGATGGATTTCTAATCCATGACAAACTCTCATGATGACATAAGAAATGCTACTTGGATATGTTTTAGTTTGAGCTTTGCCACGATGTCATGAGCTAGCATGAAACAAAAGTATTGAATTCAGCCATGATATATTGTAATGATCAGAACTATGTGAAGCCTTCAGAGAAAACTAGTGTTCCATGATAGACCAAAGTACATTGAGATCAAGCATTATATTCTCTATGATAAAGTCCAGAAGAGAGAAGTGGTTCTCTAGTATATCTCCACCGATGAGTAGATAACAAATATTTTGGTAAAGCCTCTATCCAAGATGAAAAGTTTGCGTACTTAAGAAATAAGTTGGGGCTCATGGAGACAACTTCCTTATTGAAAAAGGAAGAGATTACTACCAGGTTGGGAGGGAGCATTGATATGTTGTTGATTTATGGACAGTTATTTTTCAGTTCGAAAAATGGTCCAGGATGAGCAGTTCCTTTCCAGTTTGGAAAGTGGTTTGAGATTTCTGATGGGCATGCATTTTCCAGTTCGAAAAATGGTCGAGATCGGACAATCATTTTCGTAATGAAAATGGTTCGATAGATTGCTGATGTACCATAGACAACGATTCCTCTTGTGGCCATTGTAGGGGAATCGTCTAGGATAGTCATTCTTCTTGGCAGTCACTCTGAGTAGTGGCCAAGTAGAATGGTTTGCCTCACCGGGCAGTCATTCTTTCGAAGTTCACAATTGTGAGCAGTTTCGAAGAATGGTTCGTTTTGGAGGTTGGTGCAGGACAATCATTTCCATTAGGAAATGGTTTGGATAGTCATTACCTAGGGTACACTCATTCTCTCTAGGTTGGACTATGATTAGTGTCGGAGGAATGGCCCAGTTAGGTGAATGGTCCAGGTTCAACAATCAGGGACAGGGATTCCCTAGGGCAAACTCATTCTCTGCAGGTTGCACTATGCTTAGTGCTGGAGGAATGGCCCAGTTAGGTGAATGGTCCAAGCTCATAAATCAAGGTCAATTATTCTTCTATGCTTGAGAAAAATAGTCTAGATAGCCCATGGCTGGTGTTTTTACCTTCTANGAGGGTAGATGCTCTTCTAGATCTCACAGATGTGAGTGAAAGAATGGCCGAGATGACTCAGTTTATATCATGATATTGTTTTATGCAGGTTGATATAAGATGATATGATTGTTGTGGAGACTGTATGTCTCTAGACAATAGATGTATGCTATTGTGGTGAATGTATTCCACTGGTTGCGACTATGTGTCACTGATTAAGTAGTCGTGTGCTACTTGGTGTGGTTGTGTACCACTGGATAGTAGTTGTGTACTTCTATGGATAGACACAATTGTGTTCTATTGAATGGCATTGTTTTGATTGCCATGAAGACTATCAGTAGTGTTGGAAATGATTACAAGCTAGATGGATAGTCAGTGTGCTGGTGGACAGACATTCTCCAGGCGGAAAATGGTCCAGGACATTTATTCTTCTAGGACATATGTCTGGATTAAAAGAATAGTCCTTGTAGCCCATGGCGTGGCTTCCATCATTTGTTGGAACATTTATTCTTTAGGACATATGTACGGATTAGAAGAATGGTTCTTATATCACTCTGTGGAGTAAGTGACTTATTCAACATCATGCCTGATTACTTAGATGAAGTATGGCTTCGAGAGATGATGCAGTTGATGCTATCAGATGATACTAATAGTTATGATGGTGCTCGTGATTTGATCATGAGATAGCCTGTGTGGCTATGATGATGCTACTAGTTGAGTGATATGTTTGTGCTCAAGATCATTGCCTTTAGTACCTCCCTAGTTAGGAGGGAGTGTTGATATTTTGGTAGCTGTGGGAGGTATTATCCTCCACGTGTAACCTTAACAAAACTAGAATATTTCGGGAAGCAAGATAAACCCTAAAAGTCTTGAACATAACCCTAGAAGACAGGTTGTCTAAAGAGAATAATTAATATTGAGTTTCTAGCCTGCAGAAAGAGAAGTCGGCCTAGACAACTAATAAAGAGCAGTATAAATACAGGATGCTAGAGCTCATTTGACACACACAACTCGCAACTGCAGAACTTTAGTAAGTGCACAAGTTTGGAGAGTAGCTGCAGTTGCAACTACTGCAACTTGTATTTTCGGTTTTACGCTTGGACTTTCTTTTGGTTATGGTTTGGACTTTCTGCCTTGTGCGCTAGCTCTGGAGAGAGGTACGCTACAGTGATTGGCTAATGGTTCTAGGGTTTGCTTCTAGAATTATTCTCTTTGTCAAGGTTAAGGTGCTCGAGGGTGGCTTCGGCCTATGGTTGGGTGACAATATTGCTATATTGTCTATGGTGAAACGAGCACACCTATTTTTCTAACACAAAAAAGCTTCAACCTTGCTTCTTTGGACCACACTTGGTAAAGAGGAAGGTAGCGGTCGTGGCATAAGAGCTTGAACTACCCCCAGGAAGCAAGATTCATAATGTTTTTCACGTATCATGTTTGAAAAGAGCCATAGAGAAACACATCACTCCTATTGAGGAACTACCTCCCATGGACGAGGAAGGACAATTGGTATTGATATTTGAAGAGGTGTTGGAAGTGAGGAAGAAGAGGCTAAGGAAGAGGAACATCAAGGAGTACTTAAGCAATTGGAAGGATTTGCCTATAGAGGATGCTACTTTGGAGAATGAACAGGTTCTATGGAAAGCAGGGTTAGAATTGCTTGTGGGCAAGCAATTCCTAGTAGGGAGACTGTAATGTCCCCCACCTCTTGACAAGAGGGGTTATAAAGACTTAGTAGTCTACATGTCCCCACTATACTATAGTCTCATGAGAAATTGGGGACTAAGAGGCTCCAAAGTGTTCACTTATGAATAATGTTATAATTTTAAAGTGACTTTGGGAAAAAGGTGAAATAAGTGGGAAAAGGCCACATGAAGAAAATAAAGGAAAAGAGCCTTAGAAAGTGGTCAATTAACTTATGTGGAAATTAGATCAGAGGTATAAAAGAGAAAGGAGGGTGCCTCACTCCTCATCCTTGTCATTTTCACTTTTGCATCTTGAGCTCTTGAGCTAAGGACGTTTTGAGGGTTTTGGGAGAACAAACCCTAGAGATCAACTCGGTGGTGAAAGATTCCACCTTTCTTGATCCAAGCTTGCTCAAGGAGGGGGAAGATCCCTCCCTCACCATTCTACTCAGTCATAGGTAGTTTCTACAGGGTAGAGGAAGAAAAGTGCGCACCAGTGAGGGTTTTCTAGCAGAAGGGTGCACCACTTGAGGAAGAATAGTTCGATCTAAAGAGAGGAAGAGGCATTTGGGGGTGAGACCTGTTGGGAAATGGTTGTTGGCCCTAGGGCGCCTTTCCTAACACATTTTGGAGGAGTTTCCCTTGCCTATCTTTTGCTATGGAGGTTGGCACGAGTTCTACAGGAGGAGGGCACACTACAGTAAGGAGATCTAGTCATTTGGTGGATCCAAACACCTCTATTCTACAAGAAACTCATCTAAGGGGTTTCTCTCACTCAGATCTACTATCCCTGGGGTGTTGGAGTGATTTGGAGCCTTGGAGGAGGAAGGCCGAAATATTGAGAAGCTACAACCAACAGAGAAGTGCGCAACTCAGCTAGACATAGGAGTTCCAGCCTTGGGAGGGAAATGAATTGATCTTGTCCCTATCTTCTTGTGATTTTGATGCCTTTGGAAGCTTTTCTCTCCAGTACTTGAGCTTATTGGAGCCTTATTCATTCCAACTTTGATATTCTATCTCTATCTATCTAGATTTGCAAGATCTATTATATGAAGATCATCTACTTTCTAAATAAAGGTCAGATCTAAAGTTGTTGAGTTCTTGTCTGGTGTTCTATCTCTGTACATTGTTATATGTGTGTGTTATTGTGCTATGTCCATTGCCTTTATGTTGTCAATCTCATGAAAACTCTTTCAGCGCAACTTTGGTGAAGAAAACTTGCATAACACACTTAGACAATCAAACAAACAGTCAAAACAACCTTTGTTCCTTGTCAAAATCAGCTTGGGAACATTACAACACAATTTTGATTGTCACAATTTATCAAAGTTGGCTCCAACTCTAGATCAAATATGCCTGCAAGCAGCTTTCGAAGCCACACTGCTTCACGAATTGCAACACTAGCTGTGATATACTCTGCCTCTGCTGTACTAAGTGCCACTGACGTCTGCTTCTTGCTTAACCATGAGATCATACCTGATCCCAATCTGAAGCAACATCTAGATGTACTTTTTCGGTCCACTGCACTCCTTGCCCAATCAGAGCCTGTATAACCCTACATCTTCACATGTCTATCCAAGACATATCTCAATCCATATCCAACTGTACCATGTAGGAACCTCCCTGACGTCTACTTCTTGCTTAACCATGAGATCATACCTGATCCCAATCTGAAGCAACATCCAGATGTACTTTTTCGGTCCACTGCACTCCTTGCCCAATCAGAGCCTGTATAACCCTACATCTTCACATGTCCATTCAAGACATATCTCAATCCATATCCAACTGTACCATGTAGGAACCTCAACACATGCTTTGCAGCTGTCCAATGTACATGTCCAGGCTCAACCATGTACTGACTCAAAGTGTTCACAACAAAACATATGTTTGGCCTGGTGTTAACCAGGTACATCAAGGATCCGATGAACTGTCTGTACATAGTGGGATCCACCAAATCTGAAGATGAATCACTCAAGAGCTTTAGATTCGTCATCATAGGTGTGGTCATGGACTTGTAGTCGATCATCCTGAATCTTTGAAGGACCTCAACAGTAAATTTTCCTTGGCTAAGGAAAATCTTGTATGACCTCTGCCACACATCCAATCCCGAGAAATAATGCATTAGACCTAGATCCTTCATCTCAAACTCTGAAGTGAGCTCCCTCTTGCACCCATCTGTGAGCTTCTCATCCCCTGTAAGAAGCAAGTTATCCAATATCAAGGGGAAACCATCCTCAAGCTCATCAAAATAACTGTCTAGCATATCCTGCCCTGGGTGCTTTCTTAATCTCGTACAAAGCTTTCTTCAATCTGCAGACATGAGATTCCTTCTCATGTATCTTGTGGCTGCTCTATGTACACTTCTTTTGACTACTGGAGCAAGTGTCTCATCATAATCTTTTCCTTCATGTTGGGAGAATCCTCTGGCCACATATCAAGTTTTGGACATCTCTATGTTGCCATCTGCAACATGCTTGATCTTGTAGATCAACTTGGAAGTCACCACTGACTTCCCTTCTGGTCTTGGAACCAAGGAAAAATCCAGATCCCAGTCCTTCTGACTGGCTTCCTCCTTTGTCACTGAAACAAGGGAATCCTCCTAGGAGGTCTCGTATCTCCTCGGAGCCTTTGAAGCTTTGATCTAGCCTCCTCAACTCATGGCACTTGTTTGTTAATCTTGGAAGACGTCTCTCTCTCCCATCTGAATCTGAGGAGGAATACTTTCTGAATGAAAGTCTCTGAGCCACTGACTTTCTTTGAGATCAGGCTTACTTCGAGTCTATATAATCTCCGGAGCCATCTGCTCCCTTTGCATATGTTGACCTGCTTTGGAGTCTGATCTCCTGTGCACTGTTATGGGGAGGTGGCTGCTCCCTATTGAATCGTGTGGGCTGACTCCCTCTGAGCTCTAGCTCCTTCTGAGTTGGTACTTGGTAGGGCCGCCTGCCTTAGCATCGTTGGAGCCATCTGCTCCTTCTCATGATATGGCTCTTCAATGCCATATATCTTTATCCCCTTTACATCTTGCAAAGTATCACGGGACCATGTTGGTCTCTTCCTAGTCACTGTGACGATTCTGGGTAGGCCCTTCTGGCTCTACTGACTCTTTCCGATGATCTGAAGAGTGATCAATTGAACTGGAGGGGATCTGTATGGTAATCTTCAGAGCCTTTTGCTCATTACAATCAATCTCTATATGAGATACTTTGTATCCTGCGAAAGTACCTTTTTTGCCAGAAGGTTTTGACTTTGTCCTTTTCTCCTTCATTACATGGATGTGTACGATCATTTACACAGCTCTATGTATGGATACTCTGTTCCACATCTCAGCTAGAGACCATCTAATATGTTGCCTCCTGCAACCTGCATTATAGCTCCCTCTCAGAGCTATCACCTGTGACTTTCTCGCAACAAGAGCAACAACAAGGGAAAACAACAGACAAGAATAATACTGTTATAATAAGAACAATAATAATAAAAACAAGAACGGGAACAATCGTCACAGTAGCTCCTTCTAAGAGTTATCACTTGTGACCTTCCTGGAACAAGAGGAAAAACAAAAATACAATAACAAGAAATAAGAACAAAACTCTTCCAGTGTTGTGACCAATCATTCCTCCATGGTAACCTGCTTGGAACAAGAAACAAGAACAACAACATCTCCATAGTAACCTCCATGGAATTTACACGATAACCTGCTTGGAACAAGGTTAACAACCAAGAACATCTCCTAGAGGAGATCAATTTATCTTGTAAACGAGTGCATCATTAATACTAAAGAATGAGCTTTTACTTAATGATCATAATACCAACAATATTCAAGTGTTACTAAACATTTGATAGCAATAACAGTAATAGAAATCTAAAAACTGCTATTCTAGTTACAACACTTACTTAGGCTACAAGAGTATAAAATATCAAACCTGATATGCAAACCTGGAGTCTAGTTGCTGCTATCCTATTCGAGTTGTTCTATACTGTAGGAGAAATCGTCACTACTGCCTCCAACTCTTGGGCTTCCTCTTTGTGCACTAGATGTAAGATCCCTTTGGATGTACTATCTCTTTTGTCAAGTGTATGTCTCCTGCAAACACCCTCATCTTATATACAAGTGTACCATCCAACTTCGTCTTCTAATCTGAGGCATTGCATCAACAACAAGAAAAAGTTAGAGATCTGAATCACAAAGTTCAATGTCTAGGAAAATGTCAACAAGCCTAAAACCCTAAAAATTTAATTCGGACAGAAAGTCAATCTAGGAGATGTAGCAGGTGCGCTAGGGCAAGGCGAGCTGCTCTATGATGGAAGTTGTCCCAAAAAATTTATTATAAGTGCTCAACGAGCTTGACAAGTTTAGGTTTTTGCAGTGGAAAACTGCAACGACAAATCTCATGATCTTCCTTCCAGTGGTTAGATTGTTCTGAAGGAAACCTGCTTTGATACCATGTTAGATTTTCATTAGTTTTGTTAACATTAGCTTTACCATAGCATTTTTGTCTTCTTTTAACATTCAATAATCATATACTGAAATATATAAACAATAGATAAACAAGCACAAGAAGACACAAAGATTTATCCTGGGAAAACCCCAAACTCAGATGAAAAACCAAACCAACTTTTCTTCGAGAGAATCTTTCCTATATTCCAATACAACCATGAACAAGCTCTATTCACAAGAGCAAACCCACAATGAAGAAACCTTGATAATAAATACTTATCTTCTTCTTGTCAAACCCCGGTGAGGGTAGACAACTGAGCAACACCACATAACTAGCGCAACTCCTCCAGAGGTAGCGCACAAGAGAAACCACCAAGAGCCACCAAGAATATCCTTCCCCAAGTGGGGCGCACTCTCCAAGAGAACAAGAAACCAAAAATAGCGAAACTGCTGCAACTACAACTGCATCTGCCTAGTGTGCACTCCAGAAGGAGAACTGTATGACTGTACAAATGAACTGACCGAGACTTGTATTTATACTAATCTGGGCACCTGTCTGGGGCCGACTTCTTATTCTGGTTCTTCAAATTTACTTTATTATTTCTGTGGGCCGACTTCTCTTCCTGGAAATTATATTTCCACTTTATTATTTCTTGTGGGCGGACTTCTCTTATGTGGTCTTCTATTTCACTTTATTCTTTTCCGGGGTGTTCTTCAACTATTCGATGGTCTTCCTTTGAGTTCTTGGAATCTTCTTCTTCTCTAAGAAAAGTTGTCCATGAGGGAATACCTCCCGCAACTACGAAAACATCAACAAGTGATTGGGACTTTACACCTGTGTGGGTGCTAGATTGTGTTGTAAACTTGTAATAGGCACATGCATCTCTTTTTCCCTGCATCCAAGATATGTTTTTGTGCCTCCTTCTCACTATGGCCGACAATGCATACATGACTTCTTTGTCGATTATTCTCCCCCTTCTCCCAACCCACAATTCTTCCCAACAACTTCTTTCATACTAACATAGACATTGATCATGAGTACGTTGAATTCTACACATCCTACTACTGTCATTTAATCCCCGTTGCCCCACTATTCTAGATTCTTTTCTCCACAATGTTTGCTGCCCCTCTTGTACCCCTTTTCTCCTAGTGTTTTTCCTGTTAATCATCGGTATGATGATGAATGTAAACATTTGCATAGACATCTTTGATTTTTTCCTTACTCACTATACTCCCTCTATCCTCTCCATGAGGAGAGAGTACAAATGTTTTCTTTGTTAAGAAATTTTGTTGTCCACAAGAAGATGTGAGCTCCACTTATCCCTTTGCCTTCTCCCAAATCTTTTTTCCTTACTCTACTTCCTAAGAAACCCATCCTTCCTTCAAATATTTGTTCCAAAGTCATTGTTCTAACATACCACTTCATTTTATGATATCTTGAGTTAGTTTCCTACCATTATCCCTTTCTTTCCGTCTTCTTGCCACATTTTTTCACCTTGTCATCCAACAAGCCAATTGATGAGGAAGGTTTCCAAGATGAATTTTTGAAACATAGTATTCATTTTCTTCTTTTTCATATTATAGATCTTTTTAACCATTTTGCTTGCATGGATTTCCTTTCTTTTTGGTTTCAACATATTATCCACCCCATTTTCAAGTTGAGGGGTGCTTTAGATCCTAACAACTATCAGACCATCATGTTTGGCACACTATAGGCCATGGTTCTTAACATATAAGGCTATTTGAGCACTTACAAAGGTCAAGACTCGAGGCTAAGGAGAAGGTAGGTAGATTTTTCTAGAGAGCATCATATTGTTGATCATATATTCACTCTTTGAGCGATCATTGAAGAGTAAGACAACAGTCTCCGAAGGGTTTTTGTTGACTTGAGGAAGGATTTTGACATAGTTTTGGGGATGATAGATTTTTTGAGGTTGCAAGGCATTGGTATACCTAAGATTTTGCTAGTTAGCATCATGAGACTTTATGAGTCTATCATTGATAGACTCCACACTTCTCACAATTTATTTGATTTTTCAGAGCATCATTAGGGTCAAACAAGATTGTGTCATTTCTCATGCCTTGATCACCATGCTTCTTTTTATTGATGGTGTGATCCTTTTCACCTCCTGCTTTGATGGACTTAAAAGATAGATTGGTGCCTTGGCTAACTTCTATGACTGTAGACACCTGATATTGAACCCTAGCAAAACTAAGGCCATGGTCTTCAATTGTTGTAGGAGCTCTTATGTAGAGTATCACCTTTTCTTGAAAGGCAACGAGATTGAGGTAAGCACTTCATAGACGTATTGGGAGTAATGTTCATGGGTCTGAGTTTCAATTTGAGACATGGTTTCTTGCATAGGCTCTGTTGACCGCCTCTCCAACATAGGTGGTCAACTCCATGTGCCATGAAGAGATGCATTGTCAGATGCAAATTTGTTGAAGACCTTCTGTTCTACATGGCATATTTGTCCCCAACACTTCTTTCTGTAATTGGAATTTCCGCACCCCTGCGTGGGTTAATAATGTAATAGGTTTGCATGAGTGATGTCTAGGTCAGTTACCTTGGGATCGGTTCACTGGGAGAGTTCCTTTCACTAAGGGTTTTTTATCCTCAAGTTATCAATTGGGCTTTTCAACCCTTTTGATTTCCCTTGAGTTTTTCCCCCACACTTGCAATAATTCCTCCAAAGTGGTGAACGACGTTCTAGTGGGCATATCTTTTGTTAACTATTATAGGGAATCATTGTAAATGACCATGCAAGACATCTTAGAAAGTCTCGCGGAATTCCATAGAGTCTAAGTTAGTTTTTTTTAATTAATTAATCTTTAATTAAATTTCCCTAAGTTTGGAGGTTTAATTATTTAATTAATTAATTATTTTTGAGCAATAATTGTAAAAACTAGGTCCTTGGACTTTTGATAGGGGTATTTGTGCTAAAAGAAATGGAATAGAACCGCCTACATCCATTGCCCAAGTTTCAGCTCAGTTGGGCAACTTTAGCCATGGGTTTGTCCACCCGGAGTGTCAGTGAGTCTAAAACAACAATTTTGATTGCTAAATTCCAAACATGGCAAAAATGTAAAATTGTAATAATGAGTTTAAAGGATGAAAAAGGTGAAATAATGGTTAGAGAGAGACTCCCTAAGCATAACCTACCCACCCAACCTCTTTCCAACCTATTTCTAACCCCTTACCCCCTCACATCATCAAAAAATCACCCCCCCAGGGGGATTGACGTTTTTTCTAGTGGAGGAACGTTATAATTTGTGTTTGATTGTGTGGAGGGCCCCTCTCTCATGTGATTTGACTCCCCATAGCGCTCACGTCTCCCCTTGTGTAATCCCAACATCCTCTTCCTCATCTCTCACCTTCCATTCATTGCCTCATCCCAAGAGGTGCACCCTCCAAGAGGAGTTACGCTGTCCCTCTTCTAGAAACTCCACAAATAATTTTTAAAAAGTTATTTAAAACTTTTTCACTTCCTTGGCATCAATCCCAAGGCCTCCCACACTCTTTTTTGCTTGATCCCAACATTTTCCACTTTTTCTACACCCTAGATCTAGTTTTCAAACCCTAGATGGTGCGCCCTACCCTTGTGATCTCCTCTTTTGCTTGGTGTTGGACACTTGGCATTGATCCAAGTGGAGTGAGTTTGCCTCTCCGAGTATAAAATGAACCCTCCCCTCACTCTTTTGAGGACCATATCTTGAGCTATTGTTATGCTACTTGATTTTCCACTCTCTCTCTCTCTATTGTTCCATCATTTCCATTCTATGCTCTTAGGGTTTTGGAGTATTTTCTCTCCAAGATCTATTTTCTTGAGTAATAATAAAGGAGAAGCTTTGGAGGATAATTAGAGGAGCAATGCATGTTCTTGTTCTTCTTATGCATATGAGGTAAATTTGTATTGATTTGTTGGATGATTGTACACATTGGATCTTAGGTAAAGTGTTACTTGGGTAGATTTATCAATGCATGTTTTTGTAGATCTATATATCTTGATATGTTAGATAGGATTGAAGTGTCGTCTTGTTAACATATTCAACATATTATCTCTTGTATGCACATCATCTTGCAAGTTTTTGTAGGTTTGGCTCAAGGGTTTCATTGGGAACACCTCAAGCAAGAAGGATATCTTGAGACACATCTATACTCCATGCTTTTCTCACCCTTTACTCTTCTTTTATATTGCTGTTCATTCATATACATTTTCAGCTAGCTTAACTTGGTGAGATAGGTCTCTTATATCAATTTCTATTACATTTTTCTTGCAGAAAATCTTTGCCCTAAAAAACAAAAGTTTTCCTTCACTTTGCTTGGTTGTGTGTAGCATTTCCAGCAAGGATACCTTGCTGGTTTGCAGGTTTCAGATTTGGTTGAGAAGGGGTTTTGGCTGCGCAAAGACATCCACACAACACTCAAAGACCCCCAAAGGGATTGATAGCTATTTCTCAACCTCCTTTGTCAATTTCTAGGCTTTCTTGTACGTTTTTCTTCTTCTTCTTCTTGTTAAGTGGCTCATAGTTGTAGGAGGAGAAGTGGTACGGCCTCCTCCCACGTGTGAGCCTTGGGGTAGTTTAGATCTACCTTGGATTTTCATTTTTTTGCATTTTCTTGCCCTTTTGAGCTAGGACGTGGGGTTTGAAGGTGAAGGCATCTTCTAGACCTAGGATGCGGGGTTTGCTTGTGATTTGTTTGGTTTACTTTCCTAGCCCTCTTCTTGTTGCTTGCTTTCCTTTCTTTCTCATTTCCGTAAATCTTAACCAAGCTAAGCAACTTAATTAATTGCCTACCTAGTTGGGAGAGGAATACGCCAAGAGGTAAGGATAGGTGTTTTATTATGTGATTAATGATTTAATTGATTAATGCCATAATTGTTCTAGATTTAGATCTAACACATAATCACTAGCTTACGCCTATTGGGCATCATAAATAGCTTAACTAGATCTCTTGCATGCCTAGTTTGCTTCAAGTCTTTATCTTTATTCACATGCTTAGATCTATAATTCTTAATCTCTAAATACTTCAATAAGTGAATGGTGTTATTCTTTATTGCATAGATCTCTTCAGGCCATTTGCCATATGCTTCAAGTTATTTCATGGATAAGTTAATGTAGTAGACAAACACACTAAATCTTCCTTTCATATCTTGTAGGCAAGTTGTCCTTGCTCCTGTGATTCTTTTCTTTCATAGCAAGCTCATATGTTAATGATCTAAGTGCATGTGACAAACTAAATCTTCTTTTAGCTATCCTTATTTTCTTTACATGCGTTCATACTCTTGATTTCATAAGCTTAAAGCGACACACTCATAAGCTCATAAAAGTTTCGGTCATATCAGTAAATCACACTTTAAAGTGTCATAAAATCTTTAAAACAGTCTAAAACCCACCTAAAAGTCTGCCTAATCCATATATATATTTAATAGACTATTTAGGGTACCTTAGACCACCATCTTCACCATCTAAAACGGGTTTGAGGAAAACAACGGAGGGTGTAGGTAGGGGACTGTCTCACGGCACACAGGATGTGTCCTCTCCGGGAAGTACTCCTACTTTAGGGCTGACTGGTTTTGCTAGGGTTGGCCTTGTTTCCACACTATCTTGAGCGTCCAACAGTTATTTGGCAATAGGAGGAGGATGCTTTGGTGAAAGCTTAATAAAATTTGATAATCTAAAGAAAGCTAAATAACTCAACCTTGGGCTTAAGTCTCTAAAACTTCTATTGGGTTTAATAACTAAGAGTGAGTCATTTTCATAATCTTCGTGTTTAAAATCTTCAAATCTTCTTAAATGTGTTGGTGATAATGATATATTGATGGTGATCTCATAAATGTGATGATGTGTTGATGTTCATGCTGCAATCCTTGTATCCTGCACACATAAAAGATAAACGTGGTTAGCTTGCTTGTTGTACTTTAGATATTCTTTATTTGTAAATCTTGCATCAAGTACTTTGTGGATATCTCATCTGTAAATAGATATATTGTAATTCTTTTATTTCTTTTGTAATTTTGTAAACAACTTGTAATTTATTTGTAACGAACAACCCTAACATCTAGTTGACCCCATTGCCCAACCTTAGGCACTAGTCTTAGTTGACCTAGGGAAATGTTTTGCGTTACATTCTAACCCTTTGCATATTGTATTGTTGCTTTAACATCATAGGATAGATCCCCTCTAACCTTAAGAAATTAAAATTAACTCCTAGAACATTAACTACTAATCATCTAGAAACTAAGGTCTACCCCCTTTGGCTTCCCTAGGAGTGAGCCTAGACGGAAGAGGTTCCGGCCAAAGTGACAGCGTGGGCTGTGAACCTAGGCATTGTGCCTCCAAGGACACACTAAGTGAGCAAGACTTAGCTCACGTCTGCAAGTGTGTATAAGGACGGCAATAGGCTCAATGGAATTTATGGATCCCTTTCTATGCTTGAGTGATAATGCTTTTAGATACATTTTCACGATATTTTTGCTACATTTCACGCTTATGATGCAATCAAGCCCACAATACTTTATGGCTTCGAGGTTTGGATACCTAGGCTTCTTTTATTTGACTGGACCAAAGTTGAGAGAGTCCAATTCCTTATTTTGTAGCACATGATTTGACATATGTTGGCAGTTCCACGTGACATCATATAACTAGAATTTGTTGCTCATCCTATGTATCTCAAGACTATTTTCAGATTAGTATCCTTTTTCCATAGGATATGGTCCTCAAGTGGCATAGCTTTTGAAAGAGAGCGAGATCCTTTCTTGACACTTTCTCCTCAAAGGAGATTTATTATACATATGCAATCCTCTCCTTGGATGACTAAGGTGTTGGTTCCTCGAGGCATCTTTTCTCCTCCAACTTGTTGGCATTTTTATTGATTGCCTCCCTCCTTTTTAGGTACTTTCTTGATGCTCTTGTTCACCTCTTTCCCTCTAAGTAGGAGTTGAACAAGGTGACGAGAGAGGATATTTATAAACAATACATATAATTCAGGTGGATTGCCCCTCTTAAGGACCTCGGTCCTAAGATGCCTTTCTATTTGGAGCATTTCATGTAGTTGGGAAATGGCCTTATTTTTGGACTTGAGTATAGTTGGAAGCATTGGATGCATAACCTCATGAATCCTTTGGTCTAGTTCAGAAGTTCACATCGATTCTAGATTGAGACAAATCATCACATTCTGAGACCCGAGAGGTTTTGTCAAGTTTATCACTTGTAGCCCACAAGACATCAAGTTGAAGGAGCACCTTATCTTTCATTGCCTTGTGTACTATGTGTTGAGATTTGGTAGCTTGGAGGTACTTCTGCATTAGCAACGCTCAGCATGCGGAAGTGACCAAGCAAATTATCTCCTAGTAACTTTATAATTATAAAGTGATTTTATAAAGTTGAGACTTTTAATTTCGAAATGTAAAAGTGACTTTATGATGTTATGATGTTATGGGTCACTTTATTAACTTAAATGATCTCAACGAATGACTAAATCGTGACCGTTGATCTCAAGGGTAAGTGAAGAGTCACTTGAGGGAGATCAAGGGTTAGAGGAGTTACAATTCGAAATTGATAAAAGGCAGCTCATTAGGAGATGAGGCCGCACTTGTTGAGGAGAGCTTGAGGGAAGTTGAAGGGGCACGCATCCCAAGGAAGTTTCTTAGCTTGGAGGGAAAGGGTTTCTGCAGCCAGGAGGAGGCATGCATCCCTAGGAGGATTGGCATGCATTCCTAGATAGCATCAGCATCAGTGGAGGCCGTACAATATGGTTTGGAGGAGGCCGTACAACATCTTTTGCTTGCCTTGCAGCTCTAGCTAACACATAAATCTCTGCTGTGTATTGGCACGAGTTTCTAGGAGTTTTCTCTGCTGATAAGAAGTCCATACAGAAGTCCATACAGTAAGGTGCAGATCTGTACCTTAATTCTGGGCATGAAAATCAAGATTATATCTGCTGTTAGTGATTGTACAGTTCGTACAGGTTGTCTTGGAAGTCTGTTTATGATTTCAGACTGTATTACATTGGATATTTGTGCTGTTTTCTGCTCAGAAAGAGTGAAAGTTTAGATGTAAACGCTGAGTTTAAGCTGCTATTATACTCATAAATTTCCCTAAAGCTGAATAAGATACTTTCTCCTCAATTTGTCACATTTTATGTGTTATTCTTCTTGGGGTTTTACCCAGATTTTTCATGGTGCATTATGGATATTTTGTCCACTGTTAGAATATAATTCCGCTGCAGATTTAGTTTCAAAACTATATTAATTAGTGTTTCTGCTAATTAAGTGCAGCTAGTAAAGGTTTTATTGCTTGCTGTTATGACTTAATTGGAGGTTGAATTCTGGCTATAATATGGTAAATTTCTGAACTAATTTCAACATGGTATTAGAGCAAGTGCTTTGTAGTTCAATGGGCAGAAGTTTGGCACTTGGGACATCAAGTGATTTGCTGGTACATTTGCTTGAAGAAGACAGAAAAAAGTTCTTTGTCAGGTGGACAAAGATAACTTCCAGCATCAGGTTTGAAGATAGATTGGAGGGGGTCTCCAACTACCTGTAGTGGAAGGTTAGAATCAACAGTGTTCTCAAGGAGAACAAATTGTGGTTGTTTGTGAACACCGTTGTAGCTGTACCTACAGATCCCACAACTCTTGATGTTCATGAGGTGAATGAAGCTAACACTCAGAGAATCATCTTGGACGAGGTGAAAGACCACCTTATTCCACACTTGGTTGAGAAGAAGACAACCAATGAAATGTGGGTTGCACTGAAAGGCTTGTATGAGGCTAAGAACGAGAACCAAAAAATTTCTCTCCGGGACAAGCTCCATGGAGCTAGGATGGTCAAAGGAGAGAGTGTGGTCACCTACCTCACCCAGGTTGCACAGGTGAAGGACGAGTTGGCAGCTGTTGGAGAAGTCATTCCTGACTTAGAATTGGTGCGGCTAGCCCTCAAAGGCTTCACCAAAGAGTGGGAGGTTTTCATCAAGTGTGTGG
Organism: Picea sitchensis; assembly: GCA_010110895.2. Taxonomy (NCBI): domain Eukaryota; kingdom Viridiplantae; phylum Streptophyta; class Pinopsida; order Pinales; family Pinaceae; genus Picea; species Picea sitchensis. The sequence continues at coordinate 20,884 of SNQJ01S0120093.1, forward strand.
TGGGGAGAGAGAAGCTCCCTGACTGGAGCAGATTATGGGATGATTTTACACAGGAGGAGATCCGGGAGGGGTTTCAGGAAAAGGCATTGGATGGTGCAGACGACAAGAACGTTGCTCATATGGAAAAGGGCAATGAGAAGAAGAAGGACATGATCAAGGTGAAATGCTTTGCATGTCACAAGACTAGCCACTATGCTAGTCAATGTCCGAACAAGAAGAAGAAGAAACTGGAACCAGAGGTGTCAGCTTTAGCAAAAGTTGCAGAGTTTGCTGAGAGATATGAGAAGGAGTTCTCTCTCATGACTGGTCCCGTGGGCAGTGGATGCTTAGCGTTCGAGGACATTGAGTCTTGGTTTGTGGACAGTGGAGCCTCTCGGCACATGAACGGGTTGAGGTCAGTTTTCCTCGATCTTACAGAGATAGACTCAGACTGTAGAGTGAATTGTGGAGCTGGCCCACAACTTGCAGTAAAGGGGGTTGGAAGGGTGAGATTCCAACTAGAGTTAGGAGGTCTTTTGGAGGTTGGCGAGGTGTTATATATTCCAGAGTTGACAATTAATTTGCTCTCAGTGTCATCTTTGAATGAGAGTGGATTTGGAGTTGTCTTCTACGGTGGACATGTGTTTTTATATCATGTAGGAGCAACTGCTGACACAACAGTGATGCTTGGTGTCAAGTATGAGGGATTGTACAGGTTGTTGGGTAGACCTGTGTTGGGGTCCAGTGGATTTCTAGACTCAGATTCTATGTTGGAGAGTTGGTAGGTAGCACATGAGAGAGAGTTGATCCATGTGACTCAGTCTTCTTCTGAGACTCTCAAAGGACTCAGTAGGCATGAGTCGACACAGATGGATGCTTAGGAGAGTGTGCAGTCTCCTAGGAGCATGTCTTCATTTCGTGGTACAACGGATGTAGCAGCAGAGGCTTCCAGTGCAGTGGGAGTAGTGGCTTCATGTTCAGAGGGAGCAGAGACTTGTAGTGCAAAGGGCGCAGCTATGGCAGCTGATGAGATGGAGACAGATTCTGGTGGTGATACCAGAAGTACCTCTCTCGCTAAGAGGGAGTGTTGA
>SNQJ01S0120094.1:8409-24561 GCA_010110895.2 Picea sitchensis
TAACTCCATCATGACTGCGCTCATAATGGGAAGAGATGGGAGGGAGATGTTTGCATACAAATGTAAACATAGTGATATTTTACATGTAAGAGGGGAGGAAGATAGGATCCATGTAAGGTATAATTAGAGCACCGTTATATAACGGGATGCCTCCTCCCGATGCGGTTGTCCCATTATAAACCTCGTGGAAAATTCTGACTTCTCCACGTGTAATGGCAAGACTTGGGTCTTCTCTGGCGAAGGCAGCGGCGATGGCAACGGCAGTGGCGACGAGAAGAAGCTTATCACAGCTGGCTTGATAAGTGACGTGTGTTTAGGAGTCAACGAATAATTTCTTTCCAGTTTCCTGGAAGAAGCTTATCACAGCTGGCTGGAAGCGTTTCTTTCTTTCCAGTTTCCTGGATGTATCCGATGAAGATAAATCTATGTGGGGGTAAAGTTTACACGGTATTCTATGTAATTTTCGTTGCACAGGTTCCAAACGCTGCAGTTTAAGGTTCACTGTTTCCTTCGTTGTTCTGCCCAATGAATAAATGTATGTAGTGGGTAGGATTTCACAGTAATCCGCCTCATTGACTCATTGACTGTTAGGTAGTCGTGCATTGCGGCCAGATTCGTCTGAACTTATTTTCATTATAAGCCAATTGTAAATCCACAAAAACAAAGTTCCATGAACAGTTGTACAACAATTCTTAAAAAAGGGAAATGACTAACAAATTGCTATTTACTATGTTGCATTTTATTAAAATTTAAAAAAAAAAACATATTATGTAAGTTTCCACTGTCCCATAGGTTATTTTTAGCCTCTTGGACGTTAAAAATACTTTCATTTCATTTCATTTAATGCTAGAGAGCTTTAAATTGTAGAAGAGATTTTGAAACCTCTTACACAGCTTTTTTTTATCCAAAAGACTTTCTAACATAAATTAATTATTATATTAATATAGAGTTTAAGTTTTCAAAATACTTTCAAAAGTAGATTAAATTATTATATTAATATAGAGTTTAAGCTTTTATAGATTCATTGTAAGATCGACTAGGACCTCAAATTCTCCATGTGTAAGTTTCAATGTCGGTTATAACTAAATATTTCAATATCTAACTTAATTAAAATAAGTATATATCAAGAGAAAGAAATAGAGTAATTGAAAGTTAAAAAAAAATTATGATTTCACTTTTTAGAATGAGGAAGATGTGTAATTCTTTTAATGCTTAATATTATGGAGTTGACATGTGACATTTAATAAAATATATTAATAACAAAAAAATTATTTTAATGTGGATCATATATATAATATTTATATATCCACTTATTTTAATATCGTTTCCATCAAATTTATTTGATTTTATAAAAAAATTATAATATTTATACATTAAATTTAATATTTAAAAAATATAAATTATTTTTTTTATATTTGATATTCAAAAAATCTATTCTATAATATAATGGAAAACAATGAAGTGACAATTTATTCCTGAAAATTGTTAGGAAAAAAAATAATTAAATATTATTTTATTTTTTAAAATTTTAAATATTACCACATATCATATGAGTGTCCTACTATTTTGGATTCTAATACTAGATTTTCTGTCCTATACTGGATTTTATGTCTGCCACTTCCTATCCTGCTATGAGTTCACAAAGTTGAAAATTCAATGTTCACCTAAATTTAATGCAAAGTTATTTTCATCCCAACGCCTAAACATTAGGTAATAAATAGTGTACCAAAGCTATCTTCACTATATTGTATTAATGAAATTGAAATCAAATTCATTGTACTATTTAAAATTCAAATTAAACATATTATCTAATTTAATATTTAGAAAATTTAAAATTATTTTTAAATTTTTAATATATATTTATTTTTTAATATGACTTTTAAAAAAAATATAATGTATCAAAGCTATTTTTATTATGTTTGTAGAAGTGTAGATCTATTGGCAAGTGTTGTGTATATGGAAAGAAATTTGTAAATGGAAGTCTCAAGTTAGATTCTCACCCCAATTAACCTGTGCCCATGTTGTATGTTTAGATTCTCACCACAATTAATCTTTTTTTTCAGGAAAAAATTAACGCAAATTTATATTAAGTATAATTTTTTTTACATCAACACAGAGACATGAAAACAGTCCAATATAATTGGTGACGGGAGGAAGCATCAGAAAATTCAAATACTAGTAATAGGCGGAAGGGAAAGAGCACTCTGCCAGCTAATTTACTGAAGGATGCTGGAGTGGTAATCTGCCAGGAAAACACTGCTCATCTGCCAGGAAAACACTACTCATTTCTGGCTGAAAAATGCAATCTGAGGTTGCACTCGGTGTCATTTACCCTTCACCATCCCTTGGCAATTCAAAGATATTAATGCTGCACTCGGTGTCATTTACCCTTCACCATCCCTTGGCAATTCAAAGATATTAATGCAAGAGGGCTTACTCTCCAGACCATTGTCCGAGTGGTAAACGGATAGTCTTCCTTCTATTTCTGTTAGAGCTCTTTTAGAGAGGGCATCGGCGTCTTTATTATGCACTCTATAAATGTGGTGGACGTTGAGATCTTTGAAATTTTTAGCCAATTTCAATGTTTTTTGTTTCCAGCCTTCGATATTTACAGTGCTGAGGTTACACTTGTGGTTTATCCAATCAATGATGACCCTTGAATCACCAAGGATTTGGAGTTGATTAATTGACCAATAGGTTGCCAGAATGAGGGTTGCCCACAAACCCAACTAACCTGTGCCCATGTTGGTGTTGTCGATTCCCCCAGCAAAACAAAAAAAAACTATCTTCATTATATTACATAAATGAAGTTCAAATCAAATTCATTTGACTATTTAAAGTTTTAATTAAATATATTATCTAAAAAATTCAAAATTTCATTATGTTACATAAATGAATTTCAAATCAAATTTATTTGACAATTTAGTTTAAATTTAATATATTCTCTAATTTAATATTTAGAAAAGTTTAAAATTATTTTGTTAATTTTTTTCACCATTTTTTGAAAAAGTTTAAATTAAATATATTATCTAATTTAATATTTAGATAAGTTTAAAATTATTTTGAAATTTTCAATATTATTATTTTTTCACTACTTTTTTAAAAAAATAATATATTTTTATCAATATAAAAATAGATTGATAAATCCCAAAAAATCTAATGATGTCATTTTGAGGTATATGAAAAAAAATTCATTAAAAAAAAATCAAATCAAATCAAATCACCACATTATAAGATTCGTATGATGATGAACAATTCGTACTATCAACAATGGCCACCTATGTTATTAACATTTCAACATCTTAGCCTTACACCCACCAAGAAAGCGAACATGAGTCCATCCAAAGCTAGGTCATTTCCTTGTGATGGAATATTTGATACTTGTAAAAGCTAGTGACGCTGCCAATGGCTTTGGGCTAGCGATGAATTATAGGGAGCTTGTTATTATGTTGTTGATGAAAAGAGCTTCATTAATTTGTAAAAAATTGGCTAATGGAAGAATCATAATCAGCGTAGAAAGCCCCAAAAGTTCATGTCCCTATGCCATGGAAGTATTAGATTCAAGTTAACCTGGATTAAAATGTCATTCGATTCTTCTAACTCTCATAGTTATTCTGCAAAACGTAACAATAAGTTTAAGTTTTACATGCATTGTTTATTTTTCCATCTGAAAATACTAAAATTCATGAGTGTAAAAACAATATGAATAAGCTTACAAATCAACGAGGTTTTATTTTGTAGTGGTTGTATTCGAGGCAGAGAAAATTATTTTGTATTATGTATTTTTTTTTTTTCTTATGTTTCCCCCTTAAATGTCAGTCAAAGGCTAAGCTCGCCAATCTTCCCCCTTAAATGTCTCTATCAAAGGCTAAGCTCGCCCGCCCTTGAGCTACCTACATCAGTTTAATTATAGTGGAATAATTGTTTTGTATTTCGAAGTGCACGTGCTAAGCTTTAATAGTTGAAAGTTGAAACTAGTTTTGAAATTAGCATCATCTACTGGATCTCCAAGCTATAGCAAGATGGAATTAGTTTAGTATCACTATGTGAAACTTTGAAACTTAGGGTTGTTTTGCATGGACTCTTGATGCATGTGAATTAAAAGAATATATGTGTTTTAATAGTATATGTTAACCATAATGTTATAATGTTATTTAATAGTATATCATGATGTTATTTAACATAATTTTTAACAACATATGTTATTTAATAGTATATCATGATGTTATTTAACATAATTTTTAACAACATATGTTATTTAATAGTATATCATGATGTTATTTAACATAATTTTTAACAACATATTATATTGACATTGAGAGAAGACATTTGAAATATTATCTTAATTGATGTATCCTATAAATTAGTTATAATGTTATTTAATAGTATATCATGATGTTATTTAACATAATTTTCAACAACATATTATATTGACATTGAGAGAAGACATTTGAAATATTATCTTAATTGATGTTAGTTAGTACTTGACCTTTTGGTAGATAGATTGAGGTAATCATTCTGGCAACTAGTTTAGATCGAGGTAATCATTCTGACAACTAGTTTGTACTTAGCTTCTATATAGGATTCTGTTAATGGTAGATACATTGAGGGCTACCAATAGATGAAAATATGACATTACAAAAGGATTGATAATGTTTTAGGGAATTGCAAACCACTAGATGTCATAGAAAAATTCTCTATTTATCCTCAATAAAATGCAAATTATAGTAGTATTAGTCATTGTCCAAAACATATAAATTATATTTATCCTCAATGAAATGCAAATTATAGTAGTATTAGTTATATGCAAATTATAGTAGTATTAGTTATTGTCCAAAACATATAAATTATATTTATCCTCAATGAAATGAAAATTATAGTAGTATTAGTTACTGTCCAAAACATACAAGGGAAGTAAAAAAATGATTTTTCTCAAAATTCAGTCCTAATTTGCATAATATATTTCATTAACAAAGTACATACCATATAGTCATATCCTTTGGACTTTCAAAACATATAAATTATAGTAGTATTAGTTATTGTCCAAAACATATAAGGGAAGTACAAAAATGATTGTTCTCAAAATTCAGTCATCTTCCTAATTTACATAATATATTTCATTAACAAAGTACATACCATATAGTTGTAACCTTTGGATTTTCAAATTTCTTATAGCTTTGGCTCTGTTTCAAAATTATCTGCATCCAATGTCCAATATGTTAGAATTGTCAATGCAGAAAACTCAATTTACAATGATAATTAACAATCACACACAAATAATAGACACATGGATTTCACATGGTTCACCCAAACGTTGGGCTAGGTCCACCAAGCATAGGCATCGGTTGTCTTATTATTCAGATCATGGAGATTACATCAGATTTGCAAGTCTCTCACACACTCAGTCTCTCACAGTCGTTTTTGCCTCTATGAGCTTACATGTATTTATATACATTTACAAGAAACTAAATAATAAATGCAATCCCTATCCATATTCTAACTTGGTCTATTTGGTTGTAACCAACGCAGAATGATAGGATCTAAATCTATTCTTGAGAATTCGTTGTCACCAAATCCCAACAATCTCCACCTTGACAACAATTAACCTGATACATTGCTCCTTCATGTTGTTCATCACCTTTGTTGCAAGCCAAGAGAAGCCAATCACCATTGCATCTTCTCTAATAAAATTGGTTTCATGATCTCGCATGTGTGACTTGCACGGGTTTGGATTTCCTAAGGGGTCACTCCACCTCCAACCTGTCTTCCAAAACTGTGTTGTGAGACACATTTAGTGATAAGTCTATTCTTATCCAAGACACCTGTAAAATATACATTACAATTATCACAGACCATCTCAGTGTAACCATTATAGGTGGCATTTGTGCTTCTCAAACGCTGAAGCACCCATTTCACTGCAACACTTGAATCTGTCACGTATCTGACAACATCATAAGCATGTGAACATCTGGTCTTAACCATTTCATCACATACAACAGACCTCCTATTGAACTTACACGAGACATAACCTTTTCTTCTTTATAGACAGGACCTATACTTGAAGAAAACTTACAATGGAAAGCAAGAGGGATAAAAACTAGTTTTACAATGTTCATATTAAACTCCAACCACAGCTTACCATTACCCTCTTTGTATACTTCCATGCCCTTAATTTGTTTTGATGCTCCTTGATCCCTCATCTGAATTGTCCTGTCCACCTAAGTCATTTTCTTACTGGTTTTATCCATGCTTCGGCTTGCATCGAGCATATCATCAACAAAGAACATCAAGATTGTGAATGTACTATAAACTATATAATCATTCCTACCCTTTAAAAAAATTTGACTCACTATGAAGGATTCAATCCTCTTATATATTTGTCTGGGTACCAATAGGCCATACAATGAATTACCTAGCATGCAAACAAATTTACCGTTGCGATCTTGAATCAACCCTTTTGGTTGTTCAATACATACAATATCTCTATCAATGATGACCTTGTGAGAAGTAGGATCCCACACACAACATCCCTTTATACCATCATCATAACTTGCAGAGATATAAAACAAGCAGGAATTCAGAAACAAAGATTTTAAGTCTGGAAATGATTTACCTCTTACCAGTACGTGCAATTTTTTCTTGCTCTTATGACCTTGATGCTTCTGCCATAAACAAGAAGATACATCTTTCACTTCAGATGCCACTTTAGATGTCACTTCAGTACTTCCTTCCAGCTTATAAAGGTTATCAACCTTTGTTGCCTTCATCACTACTAAATTACCTTTCGACACTGTGAGTGCTCCACCTTGACTTGTATACTTATATCCACAAGAATCCAACACTCCTAATGAAATCAAATTTGATTTAAGCTCAGGTACATATCTAACATCCGTTAATTCCCTAACAATACAATCGAACATCCTGATTCTAATACTTCCAACCCCAACAGTTTTACAGTGAATACCATTTCCCATAAACACTACACCCTCATCAACAGATTGATAAGAAATGAACCAATTTCTATGTGAGCACATGTGGTGGGAGGCACCTAAATCTAACTGCCATTCTTCTTGATATTGTAAATTACTAGAAACGGATAAAACTTGATCAATTATACCTAAATTTGTTACAGCCAAATTTGCTTCCTTCTTAGAGTTTTCCTCAGATTCCTTTCTCTTCCAGCACTCTTTCTTGAGATGTCATGTTTTGCCACAGTGCCAGCATTTTTCTTTACCCTTTCTGTGTCTTGACTTAGATCGGAAAGAACTTCTCTCATTCTTCTCTGTGGTTCGACCTTTGATCAGCATCGTCTCTAAAGTTGAGGTTTCTTTACTAGATTTTCTCCTCATCTCCTCACCCAACAAAGCTCCTACAACAGAGTCACAATCTAAAACTTTTGTTGAGCTAAAGCTAATAGAGGTGACTAGATTATCCCAAGACTCGGGCAATGAACACAATAGTGTAATAGCCTTATCTTCATCTTTGAATTTAACTTCCATACTAGTCAATTGAACTATAAAGGTATTGAAGGTATTTAAATGGTCAGCGACTTTTGTACCTTCTTTCATCCGCACAGTGTACAACTATGCTTGTCAAGGATTTCGTCATATATAGACCAGGCTCTTATACCACTTGTTAGAATTTTCAATGTGGAAAACTCAATTCACAATGATAATTAATAATCACACACAGATAATAGACACAGGGGATTTCACGTGGTTCACCCAAAAGTTGGGCTACGTCCACCAAGCATAGGCATCGGTTGTCTTATTATTCAAATCATGGAGATTACATCAAATTTGCAAGTCTCTCACACACACAGTCGTTTTTGCCTCTACGGGCTTACATGTATTTATATACATTTACAAGAAACTGAATAATAAATGCAATCCCTATCCATATTCTAACTTGGTCTATTTGGTTGTAACCAACGCAGAATGATAGGATCTAAATCTATTTTTGAGAATTCGTTGTCACCAAATCCCAACATAATATAGAACACCAAAATCTGAAACAATAAACATTCAAACTTCAACATCAACTTATAATAACAATAATGAAAATATGCATTAGTATTTCGTTGATTTTGAAATCAATAGGTATGCTAAAATTAATATTTTTTTTTAAATAAAACAAAAAAGAAAGCATGATGAATGAAGAAAAGGAACACTCAAATACCATCGGGCTTCAAGATCCTCTCTATTGGCTACTCCGTTTCAAACCAGATATGAACCTACAGTTTGTTAGTCCCCTCTGGTTAGACTAGTATGATTTCTAAGCTCCTATTTCAAGATATTTCGGTTTGTTAAGTGTGTAGCGAGCATGGAATTGCCGAAAGTAGTCCACTGGAAGAGGCCATGGCAAGGAATTTCCAGGTTGAAATATCCTTCCTTAGTTCAAATGCGTACTAGTGGATATGCTCGTGACTACGGGTGGATTCAAATGCCTAAGTGAACGTTCTCGTGACAAGTATACTATGCGTGGAAGAATTTTAGACTTTTATTCGAGAGGATTTTTACACGTCTATGTAATAATTTAACATATTATTACAATGAAATGATTTCCATTTTTATAAGAATGAAATGATTCGAATTTATGGGATAGGTTCGTGCTAATTCTTCTTCAGCTTCATTATTGGATAATTAAAATAATGGAAAATGCAAAAAGATAATGAAATATTCCGCTTTTTTTCTTCAGTTTCATTATTGAATAATTAAAATAATGGAAAATGCAAAAAGGATACATTATTAGACAATTAAAATAATGGAAAATGCAAAAAGGATAATGAAATATTCCGCTTCTTCAGCTTCATTATTGGACAATTAAAATAATGAAAAATGCAAAAAGGATAATGAAATATTCCGCTTTTGTTAAAAAATATAAAATGTCCTCTTTATTAGTTATATAAATTTTGAAGTTCAAGTGTCCTACCTTAATTATTATTAACAATTTAAATAATTGAAATTATGAGGAACCGTCACCATCTACTCAAAAGGCGTAAACAAGTTGAATTATTATCCTGTTTGATTTATTTCCCATCCTAGTCCATGTGCACAAGGCTTACAAAGGTATTTGAGTATCAGATTTTTATAAGCTTCCATCGTATAATTTAATCGGAACATGAAATTAAATATGAAATGGTGGGGGTTGATACACCCAACAAGGTCGCCCCACACTCATCTGTGTATTTACAAAATCCTGTTGTGTCTAGCTTGTTATCTATAAAACATATTAATAAGATATATATCAAACAAATTATTACATTATTAAAAGAATGGAAAATTCTAACAATATAATAAAATATTGCACTTTTGTAATTATTTATATGATGCCCTCTTCAATCGTTATATGAATTTTTAAAGTTATGTTGTCATAACCCTAATTGTTATGGGCAATTTAAGCAATTGAAATTGAAATTTTGACTAACCATTCCGTTCAGCGGTCACCGTGTAACTCAAATGGCATCAGGTTGAATTATTAATTATTGATCCTCTTTGATTTATTTCTCATGCTAGCCATGTAAAGAAGGCTTACAAAGTCATTTGAGAATCAGATTTTTATAACCTTCCATTGTATAATTTAATTGGAACATGAAACTAAATAAATGAACTCCTCTGCTAATACACCTTACACCTTAATTGATAACCTCATATTTAATTAAAAAACTATTTAATTTTTAAATAATAAATATGGAAAAATATATTTATTATAAAATTCATTTTAATAAAATAGTTTATGTAAATCTATATTAAAAAAGATTAAATACTTTAAAGCATAAAGCTTTTCCATCTATTCACTTAACAGTTATGAATTAGACTAATTATATTAACTAGAAATTATAAATAAAGTTTTCCTATGAATTAGGCTAATTATATTAGCTAGAAATTACAAATAAAGTTTTTCATGGTCTATTATAGTATATGCTCAAATTTATTTTATTTTATTTTATTTTATTTGAATTGTATTATCATAATTTTATATATTGTGTTTCTACTCATTTTAGTTGCATTTTATTATATGTTATATTTCTTTTTCTTTTAATTAGCTTTAGCTTTGAACTTTAACTTGTATATTTATATTTATAAAAAGGTTAGAAGATTGTTTTACTCAAATATTCCAATATCTAATAAACATCCTGATTTAAATATTATTTTTTTAGATTAAAAAAAATATTAATAAATTTGTGAGTAAGAAAAAACCAATCAATGTAATATTAAAATTATTAAATTTGTAAAAATAAATACACAAAAATATTTTAAAATATGAAAATTAATACTACATTGAAAATTCATACATCACTCCTCTGGATGGGGTGACACGCGGCAGTTCATTGACACTAGGCTTAGCACTAAGCCATAGCATAAATGCTGATGGCCGCCACCCACAAGCCTGCATTTACGATGGTGGACGGCCATAACAGCAGTTATACGGTGGAGGGACACCTCCCTCGCGTGATCACTCTCGCTCACAGCACACTCAGCATGATAGGGTTTAAGGAGGGTCAGGTGACTTCGGTCTCTGGTAATTTGTTTTTTCATGTGCCTGGACAGAGTGGGTCTGCTCTTGCTTCGACTCTCCTCTTCGTATGGGAGCTCTGGTGCAGTGTTGTATCCTTCTCGTCCTGGCTCACTCCCATCTCGCTGCAATTCGTTGAGGAAATTCCTGGCAATTTGCTTTTTCATGAGCCTGAACAGAGTGGGTCTGCTCTTACTCCGACTCTCCTCTTTGTCTGGGAGCTCTGGTGCAGCCCGGCATCCTTCTCGTCCCGGCTTACTCCCATCTCGCTGCAACCTCACTGTATCGTCATCTATTCCCTGGCAATTATGGCCAGAAAACGGGGCAGGTCTCGCCTTTGCTCGGCCTAGTACACCCACAAGGCGCAGCGGAAAAAGAAAGAAAAGCTAGAGCGTGCTCTGGCGATGGTGACCTCCATTCTCCGAAAGAAGGCTCGAGCTAAGAAATTGGCTCTGCATGCCATCATTGCGGAGACAGGAGCCGGATGTAGCAGCAAAGCCACGGCAATTAAGCCTGGAGACAGGCAAGAGGATGGTGCTGAGGACGCGTTTCCCACCTGTTACATGGAAGAAATTTCGTTTATGGAGGACTTGACGACCACCCCGGAGCCCCAAGCCATGGAGGCGACACACTGGGATGGAAGCGGCCCAAAAATTGCTTTGGCAGATGACATCCTCGAGTGCATTGTTGAGGAAATTCCCTGGTCGGGTGACTACAGCCCCACCAGCCATGATATGCAGGCAATGTTCGAGGAAGAAACGCGGGATAAAACCAGAGCAAAAGTGAACGCGGACAACAATCGCTTAGCGAGGAAGGAAGAAGTGGATGGTGCAGAGCTGATGGAGCTTGACACTGGAATTGGAGCGACCGTGGAATTGAGGGATGTATCCCTCAACGACGTGGGTGATGGCTTTCATGGCTCTCTCCTCCGTGCAGAGCATCTGGCTCTGGTGTTCGAACTCCGAGGCCACATGGCAGACCTGGAGCATAGAGCCCTTCTCATGGGCCAGCGTCTGGACCTGCTCCTTGACACGTACTCCAATGTTCCAGCTAAGCGGAAGTGCCCTCTTTGCGCGTAGGCATTTGCCATCCCGGCTGGGTCCACGTGGCAGACAAGCAAGGGCGACAGGTCACCAAGTATCTAGGTCTTTTATGCTTTTCCTGGTTCTTAGTTTTATCATGCTACTGTTATATGTCCATTTGGACTATAGCCATCTGTCCTGGATTCCTCCGGGCAGGACAGATGCTATTTTGTTTCTTGTTTTATCATGCTATTGTTACATGCTCTCCAAACTATGCTGGTTTGCATTTTTATGACTCGGACCTATATCACTGTACATTTTGTCAAAATTTCTTCGATAAATTAATATAATAGGTTCCACCTTTTTTACTCAAAAAAAAAAAATTCATACATCACTAAAATAAAAAACATTAATCTTTTAAATTTAAATTTAATTTTTTTAATTTTTAATTCTATAAATTCTATATTATTAAATAAAAATATTTTGTTTTATTTTATCATGTCTAGTATCAATATTTTAATTTTTTATTATTAATAATACTATATTATTTATTATTAATAATACTACATTAATATAATATATTGAAATTCTAAATTTATACCAAAATATTTTAATTTTTATTTACTTTTTAATATATTAATATTATAAATTTTCAATATAAATTATTACTGAAGATAGTATCTAGTTCACTTGTATTTTTTATATTTAAAAGTTGAAAGTATCCAATTTTTATTTGGCAAGTGAAAAATGAATTTATATAGGTACACAATTTGAATTTTTGACAATGTAATAAAGTTTTATTTATTAATTAATTTTATTCTTTTATTTTAAAACTGGAAAGTATTCACCTTTTAATTTCATAATTAAAACTGAAAAGTATTCACCTTTTTATTTCATAACTGTAAATTTAATAAAAAAATTAATTAGTTTTATGAATGAAATTAAAGTTAGATTCTAATGACTATTTTGTTAAAGCTTCAATAATAACAGTATGAAAAATGGGATGATGTGCTTACAAATGTTATCTATATAAAATCTATTTTAATTGAAAATGGATTGACTAAAAGATTTTTAAAATTTGGTTGTTTAAATTATTTAAATACTTTTACAATCTTCATTAACTCTTATTCTCACACACTTTCTTTATATGTATGTGTGGAGTGGGTGAGATGATGAGTAATGATGACTATTTTATAAATTTGATTATCAAAAAAAATTAATATTTATTATTTTAAATCTATTTTATAAATTTGATTATCAAAAAATTTTAATATTTATTATTTTAAATTGATGCAAATTAATGAACAAATTTTATTTCAAATTTTAAAAAAAAAATCAACTATTTAATAATTTGGTGTTTATTACTCAATCTTAATCATTTTCAACTATTTAATAATTTATTATTTTATCTTTTCCAACTATTTAATAATTTGGTGTTTATTTGGAAGGTGCTAAATTTATGTCATTTGTATTGAATAATTCAACCTTTAAATTTTTCAATCATAATCAATAAACTATTATTTAATTGGAAAATGAATAATTTCTTCTACTATTCCATTAAAAGATTAAAAATGTATCAAAATCATTATTGAATTGTAGGTCTCATGGAAAAAAAATATGTTATTGTATGATATGTTAGTATTTTATTAGATATGTTTCTAACCTTAAAATGTATCAATCTCTCAAAAATTGTATGTGCAAAATTTTTATTTATTTGAAGTTCCTATCTATAGTATAAAATGCTTGAAAGATTTAGTTTTGTAGTAATGGATATGAATCAATAATACAAGATCAAATATATGATTATTGGTTTTTTTAAGGTATTAAAATTTTGTTATGATCTTCCTAAATTTCAAACCAATTTATTAGTTTTCCCGTGAGTGCTTTATTTATGGTTTACATAAGACTTTCGATTTCTTATATCATTTTTGGGAATTTTATGTATGTGCTTCACCTCTGGAAAATCCCTTTTGCTTGCTAGAACTTCCTAAAACCTTTTAAATTTCTACAGGAACCTCGTTGTATGCTCATCAGAGTCGCTTCGTTGGTATTCCTTGAGGTATGGTTGTTAGCCTCGAACACTTGGAATGATGTTCCCTTACCTTTAACCTCTGCCATTTCGGCTACAACTCTACCCACACCGATTTCTTGCTGCCTGTTTTCTGTTTGAAATTTTTGTTATTAGAATTTGCTCTGTAACAGGGTTCAGATGGAGGATCAAATGAAGGTCCAGATGGAGGTCTAGATGGAGGATCRGATGAAGGTCTAGATGGAGGAACGGATTAAGGTTCGGATTGAAAACTAAATCATTTTTGCACAGGTTYAGGGGTTGGAATAAATTCCAGAACTCTTCCTTGGATTCTTAACTCTGATTGTAGCTTAACTTCTAATTATTTGTTAATTGTTACATCTGATTGGTCATATTTAACCCCTTTAATGAAATTGAGAAAATTAAATGCACTCTTATTTATGCAAGAATAAGTTATGATCTTCCTTGAATTTCTTTAATGGATATGCAAGCTGTCGAATTCTTATTTATTACTTATGCTGATTTTATCAGTTTTATAATTGGGTACATGATGAAGGGTAGCACGATAATCGTTGTGTTGTTTAAGCATGGTTGATATCCTTTTATGCTTAGTGGATATGTAAGGTAACATGATGTCTTTACGTGACGGGTGAAGATTGATCTTCTTATGGATCCCTTAGACACGAGTATAGCTTAGACTCGTTGATGGTAATTACACTTATGATTCTTAATTTTTATATAGCTCTGCCTTTTACAATTTTCTCTTAATCATTACCTGAAGGATGGATTGAGCAAGATTGACCAGATTAGATTAGACCCGATATTATGATGAATTATCTTGATGTTAACTGATGATTTTCATTATGAGACGAATTGAGCAAATTATGGTTTATGCTGTGATGGGTCATTATTAAAAGAATGCATTGGTTATGGGATGTTGGTTATTGTGTTAATGCATCATTATATGTATCAGTATTCATTGCAATGTTGTGCCAACTTATCTCTTGTAGGTTGTTAATGTCTTAATATTGTTCATTAATATGTCAGATGATGTGCCAAGGTTGTCATTGTTAATAGTAATGTGTACTTCCTAATGCAATTTTTTTTTTCGGTTGTCTTAACGGAGGGCTCTTACATTGGGTTCCATGCATGTTCTCAACTCTATCCATTTCTGTTCGCACCTCTGTTGTAAATTTCTTTATGCTCAATTTTGAGTTTCTGATGCTTACTTTGTTGCACCGAACTTCTAGATCTGATAAATCTCAGAGCTAACTTATGATTAAGCGAACCTTGATTATGATCTTCAGTTACGGATTTTCTCACGATCTAAAATTATTAGCTATATCTGCAATGACTAAGATTAAAATTTCAGAATTTTAAAAGGGTTGATTGTATCTTCCTATCAGACTCTTTCTAGATTGTGTAATAACCTACTCAAGATTGCAAAAGTAATTGCTGGATCGACCTCGACTTCCTAGTCGAAATCTAAATACCAATAAAGTTTGAACGCCAAAGAATCATAGATATGGATGGATTCAGAATTTAAATTCTTAATGGTTGAAATTGTTGTATCAAACGAATTGAGAGATTAATTGAAATTTTGTTTCTTTATGAAAAAAAGAAAACTTCTTGAAGTCGTTTTCCAGAACGAACACCACCCGAAAACCCAAAATTTTAAACCAACTGCGTACTTAAAGATCCAGTTGGTCAAATTAAAGGGACAGTCTAGAGGTTAGACGATGATGCATGCATTGGTTAGTTACATAAAGCTTTGATAAGCATAACTTGATACTATTCGACTGCACTTTGAACTGAGGATAGGAGTAGTGTTGGTCGGTTAGTTGTTAGCAATAATTTAATGTTATTTAACCCAGCTCGTAGATATAACTAGATGTTATCTCGCCACCTTAATTTACTCCTTGAATTTGACACTTGGCGACTGATCCGAGGTAATAAAATCTCATCCTTCCATTCCTTGTTATTGTGGCGATCACCCAAAAATAAAATCTTGGGTTTTAGTGTTAGCGTTGAAAGCACAACTTAAATTGGTATTATATCTTAAAAATGCGAACCTTCAAAATCATAAATGGGAGAGATAATCCTAGGGAAACAACTAATGTTCGCCAACCGTATGCATGCGTCCAAGTGAACTTAATTGGTCGAATGGCGACTATTTTAAAATTCATCCCTCTTGACACAACGCTTCTTAAATATATATATTTTTTATTTCTACATATTAATCCCGAGGGAATCTCCATGTGTTCTAGATTATCAGTCTTGATTAATCAATTATTGTATTTTAATCATCGATAGCATGACCCTTCAACCAAAGCTTGAAAGCGAAGGTTGGGTGAAGAAATAGAGGCAACCTTTAAATGATCAAAGTTCTTCTCCCAATATTTTTTGTTGTTTTGTTGACTTTAGAAAATCTTTTGACATGATTCCTAGGAACAAACTTTGGAATAGGTAGGAAGAGATAAAAGTGCCTCTCGAGTTGAGGGCTGCTCCAATAAGGATGTATGAGAACGTTTTTGCTAAGTTTAAAAACACTGAGGGCTGGTCAAAAGAGATTAACTGCAATATCGG
>SNQJ01S0120094.1:32047-49508 GCA_010110895.2 Picea sitchensis
GGTAAGGGAACATCATTCCAAGTGTTCGAGGCTAACAACCATACCTCAAGGAATACCAACGAAGCGACTCTGATGAGCATACAATGAGGTTCCTGTAGAAATTTAAAAAATTTAGGAAGTTCTAGCAAGCAAAAGGGATTTTCCAGAGGTGAAGCACATACATAAAATTCCCAAAAATGATATAAGAAATCGAAAGTCTTATGTAAACCATAAATAAAGCACTCACGGGAAAACTAATAAATTGGTTTGAAATTTAGGGAGACAAACTTAAATGACCGTTAATAGTAATATTCAGAGTCTAAACACAGATCCAGGGTAAGGAAACAAGGAGGAGTTCTGGGATCTATCCCAGCCCTTGATTCGGTGTGCAGTAATTCCAAAATTTGTTCCAGACCTCCATCCGACACTTAATCCGACACTCCATCTGGCACTTAATTTGGCACTCCATCCGGAACTGAATTTCTGAGAAATTCGAAATTTAAAAATTTCAAGCAGTTAATCGAATTTGGGAACGGTTAAATTTGAAGGAAGGGTCAGTAAATGATTGCAAGGTCACTCGGGAGGTCAAGCTATAGTTATAGGCCCCAACTTCGTTCTCGAATTGTAATACTTCGAAATTAAAATTCAGAAAAAGTAAACATAACAGAATCGCTCAATCAATTTCTGAAATGGTTTTCTAAAAGATAACAAGGGAAATCCACTGCTACGGAGTTGAGAACCGTGGTAGTGAGACTAAAGAACAGTTTCAGAATCTTCTACACGTTTGGGCAACATAAATCCCCAATTTCGTTTTCCAAAAAATTATCAACCAAAACTTAAAATTTAATCAATTGAGTGGAAATCGCTCGTAAGACCCTACAAGACAGTAAAAGAAATTACAATACACCAACAGTGATCCAACCAATAGCAGTTCTAGAACTGATAACTCTGTCACAAATTTAAGTTATTCCATTCAATATTTTAAGTAGGGACCCAAAATCGATCCCAACAATTAAATATTTTGAAATAAATATTCAAAAATTAAACAGAAACAGAACAGAAATGCTCAAAAAAATCTGGGTTTGTATTCTAGATACAGCATGGGTAATACCACCATTACAGAGTTTCAAACCTTTACATTCACTTACCCAGCTGACAAACCATAATCTTTATAGGCTTGGGTAGCTCAAGGCCCCAAAAACATTTGTGAACAAGGGCAAAAAATGCAGAGGGTTTATTGGTTGGAAAAAACGCAGAGATGAGGGAAATTTGTGTGGGTACTGCCTATGTGTTTCCCCAGCCACGCAGAGGAGAAAGGGATGATAATAAATAACCCAATGGACACACAGAGACACCAGTCGATTGTTGGGCGAAGTAAGAGTAAAGCACAAGGGAGATCTATGCAAATTCCTGGGTGAGGAGAGATATTGTTGAACGATTTGCACCATACGATTTGCTCCAAAATCTTATGAGAGTGACACACAAATCGCTCAGAAAAATGGGCATTGGGGGGTAACAAAAATGGGAAATTCCTAGGGTGTAATCAGAAATGTGTGGGTGGTTAAACAATTGGTGGATTCGAGAGGAAAAACGCCCAGATCATAGGGATGAAGGGATGGACACAGCAAACGAAGGGGGAGGCTGAGAGAAATTACTTGGGACAAGGATAACCAAATAAAAACTGAACTGGGTATGAGGGCACAAAGCCATATCCTTTCCTCAACGCAACATGATGGTATTACAGTCATAGATCAAGCATTTAAATTGAAACAGGGGCAATGGGAAGGAGACAACGGATGAATTTCAGTCAAGAAGGGAAATCCAATTAAATATTTTATCAAACCAAATCAAACAAGCATGCCCAACTATACAGAAACGATTTCAATTCATAAAAATATAAATTCACATATAAAAACATCTAACTAAATTACAACATAAACTATAGACATGTGTACCGTAATCGAAGGGCGAAGAATCTGAATTGTTGTCTCGCACTTGCGCTCCGTCCAACTCCTTGCTTGCTAACTGTTGAGACCTCACTGGTACCTCCAGCTAACGCTAGGGGTACTCTTCTTCCCCCTAAGCCCCCCAAGCTGCAAAGGAGCCAAGCACACAAACCAGAGAATAAGCTAGTGCCCATCTTGCCTCTGCAAGGTCGAGCTACCACTCCTATCCAAGCTGGGTATCCCAACTCCCACAAGAAAAATTCAGTCAAGAAAAATTTGGCAGCGTAACCTTACGCTTGCCAAAAAGTGATCCATTCCTCTTCTATGTCATTTCTTTTATAGATTTCCTCTTAGTGACCTTTCCATTTTCACATTAAATTAGTTTTATTAAAAATTAATTAGGAAATATTCTCCCCCATACACTTGTCACCCAATCCCTTAGTTGCACCAGAAATTCATTTAATTAATTTAATTAAATTGCCAATTTCTCTCACCCACCTAAAAGCATTCTTAAAAACGCTCATTATTGTCCCTTTATTCCATCAATTTCCTTTAATGACTGACACCCTTCATAAAGTTTAGTTGAGTTCATTTTAGGAAAGTTCTCTAGACTAGATTTCTTTCTATGTTCCACATTCCTTTTGCATTTAAAATTTCCCCCTTTTTATCTAAGTTCAAATTTAGCAAGTTTTGCACAAAGACAACAATTAAATTTTTAGATAATTTAATCCTCCTTTAAATTCTAAAATTTACTTTTCCCCCTTTTATTTTTTTCATCACCCCTTTTTTAATTGTTTAATTAATTTTTAGTCCTCTTATCCTACTTAGACCTAGGCTTCAAATTCAACTAGGCTTAACAAATTTTTAAGGGAAAGGTTATAATTTAATAAACTTTACTTATACATAATTAATTTAAGGCTGGCCATGTCAAGGTAAGATATTGTTTTCTAAGCACCTAGGTTCATTGACTCGCCTGTTTTTAAACATCGCGACGTTCCCTTCAAGACGCACTATGTGATCCAAGGGTGCCATTCGCCTTTCTTCATGTTCCAATTATGTGAAGTGCCCTTCAAGACGCACTATGTGCTCCAAGGGTGCCACTCACCTTTTGACTGATTTTGGTAGATGTCTAACCTTTGGAGTCAAAACTCTGTCAGGCGACCTTGTGGGAGACTAAGCGTCTCTAAGGAATAAGGACCCTACCTTATTGCGCGCCCCTTAGAATCTTCATGAGAGATTGTCTCAGTCTTCCCTCACGGCATAGTGGATCTCTTGAACTAGGTAATCGTTAACCTATAGTTCGAGCCACAGCGAGAGTGCTAGTAGGTTGTGGCAGGGTTGATGTCACACCTCTCCCTCAACCTATCTGGTTGTTGTGCATGACCCCTTTACTCCAAATGTGAGTCTGATTAACAAGTTATTGTCAGCCTACATCCATCAACGAAACATGTCAACGATCCAAAATCAATATCATAATATACCAGTCATATGTCACATATGCAATAACAGGAATATGAAAACCATAAACAATCCGCTCCCTGACTCGATCTGGACTCCAAGGAGGTCCATCGATGTCATCGACATCCTCAATCGGTCCAGAGTCCTGCACACTCAGGAGAAACCAGTCAATATCACCCATTGATACAAATATCATCATATCCGCAACATCATCATAATCCATAAGTGAAACAGTCAATCATATAATGAACCAGATCACTTGTACACAAGTGTCCTCAAAGAATAAGTCACATCAAAAGCACGCAAGAGCAGTATGTTACATACGCCCCCTCTTGTTTTAAACTTCATCCCAAAGTTTCACAGTATACAAGTGTGGAAATAAAGTATCTGACACTATCTAAATGTCTAGCTATCAAACAAAAATGGAAACTGTTGATGCATATCATATGCGTCCTCCTAGGTAGCCGAGTGCGGACTATAATTGTCCCATAGGACCTTGACCTGATCGAATGTTCAACGTCATAGCTACCGAATGCGATGGTAGAAAATGTGGAATGGCTCCACCATGAGTGCACCCTCATCTGATACTTGCAAAGAACTCATGTCAATCACGTGTGTAGGGTCACTAACATAATGTCTCAAAACATATACATAAAAAATATTGTGCATACGCCTCAAAGAATCGGGAAAGGCTAGTCGATAGGCCACGGGCCCCTTCCTTTCCACAACCTGGAAAGGTCCCACGAACCTAGGAGAGAGTTTAGCACCCTTTCCAAACTTGATTGAACTCTTGTGCAGTTTCACCCGCAAGAAGACTCGATCTCCAACTTCATAACTACGGTCAGTGTGATGCGCATCGGCATAACTCTTATGTTGATCCTGTGCTTCCTTGATCCTTTGTCTTATCATTTTCATTTTCTCTTCCATTTCTTGGATCACTTCTGGTCCTACCAGGACCCTACCCTCAAGTTGGTCCCAACTCAAAGGCGTCTAACACGGTCGCCCGTAAAGGAACTCGAATGGCGTCATCTTAATGGTGCTCTGATAACTGTTGTTGTATGCAAACTCTACTAGTGGCAAGAAATCCTCCCAACGCTTTTGTTGGTCCATAACGTACATACACAACATGTCCTCCAAGATTTGGTTCATTCTTTCTATCTGCCCATCTATCTCTGGGTGATATGCGGTGCTAAAGTTAAGTTGGGTTACCAAGGCATCTTGGAAACTAGTCCAAATCATCTGGTAAACACCGATCCTCGATCGGATATGATCCTCTTAGGCACACCATGCAACCTCACAATCTCCCTGATGAAAAATCTAGCTATGTCGGGTGCATGATACGTCGTACGTACAGGGATAAAATTTGCACTCTTCGTCAGAGTGTCAACTACCATGAAAATCGAGTCGTGCCTCATTGTTGTCAGCAGCGATCCAACGATGAAGTCCATCGAAATGACCTCCCATTTCGATTTCAGAATAGCGTGGGGTTGTAGTAATCCTGTCGGATGTCTATATTTAGTCGTCACTTGTTGACATTCTAGACATCTTGCCACATAGTTGACTATTTATTTCTTCATTCTTTTCCATAAGAATAAGGATTTAAGGTCAGCCCTCATCTTCCTGACTCATGATTGAGCCACATACACTGCTCTATGAGCTTCGTTTAAGATCAAAATTCTCAACTCATCATTGGGTGGTACATAAATGAGGTTATTATATCTCATTAATCCGTCGTTGTCCACAGTAAATGCCTCAAATTTTGGTACCAACATGGTGTTTTGTTTGATAAATTCCTTAACCTCCTTATACCAATCATCATCGCGTTGTAAAGTTAGAATATTTTCACATAGATTTGTCTGAAGAGGAATCACTGAAAATATGTGTGGTCTCCTACTCAATGCATCAACGACTCTGTTCATTATTCCTTTTATGTAGGTAATCTCGAAATCGTATTCGCTAAGCAGTTTCAACCAACACCTTTGTCACGCATTCAAGTCATTTTACGTAAAAATGTGTTGTAAACCACAGTGGTCCATTTTTAGTTCGAATTTCCATTCAATCAGGTAGTGCCTCCACACTCTTAGGGAATACACAATGTCTAACAACTCCAAATCGTGCATCACATAGTTCTCCTCATGCTTTCTTAACTTTCTCAAGATGTAAGCAATCACTCAACCGTATTGCATCAAGACTCTGCCTAAGCCTTCCTTGGATGCATCGGTGCATACCAAGAAGTCCTCGTCCATGTCAGGGACTTTTAGTATCGGTGTTGTCGTCAACATCTCCTTAAGGCTTCGAAATTCCTCCATGCATTTCTCGGTCCACACAAATTTCTCGTTCTTCTTCTGCAATTACGTAATCGGATTTTCTATCTTCGAAAAACCCTCGACGAACCGTCGATAATATCCCGCTAAAACCATGAAGCTATGCACTTCTGGGACATTCGTCGACGCGGGACATTCCATAATAGCCTCAACCTTTGCGGGATCCACAGCTATACCTTTGCCATATATGACATGCCCTAAATAATGAATCTTCGATTGATAAAATGAGCATTTTGACAGTTTCCCAAATAGTTTGTTCTCTCGTAGACACTGTAGTACCAAGCACAAGTGTTCGTCGTGTTCTTCCATCATCCGAGAATATATAAAAATATTGTCAATGAATACTTGAACAAACTTTTCCAAGTATTCGCGGAACACCCCATTCATCAAGCTCATGAATACCCCTGGGGTGTTTTTCAGTCCAAATGGTAAAACGGTAAACTCATAATGTCCCAACCTCATCTTAAACATGGTCTTAGGAATTTCTTCCTCCTTGATCTGTAACTGGTGATACCATGATCTTAATTCGATCTTCGATAACATCGTTGCACCTTTCATCTAATCAAATAGATCGTCTATCCTTGGCAACGGATATTGGTTCTTGATCATTGCCTTGTTCAATTGACGATAGTCAATGCAGAGTATCCATGACCCATCCTTCTTTCGTATGAGAATAACAAACGCACCCCATGGTGACACACTTGGACGTATAAGTCCTAGGTCCATCCCAGCCAACGCTAGAGGTACTCTTCTTCCCCCTTAGCCCCCCGAGCTGCAAAGGGGGCAGACATAAGAAACCAAAACACAATAGCTCTCAAGATTTCCTCACAAGGAAGAGCTCCCACTCTTTTCACAAGCTTGGAATCCCAACTCTCACAAGTAAAACACAGTCCAACCAAATTTTGGCAGCATAACAGTATTAAAAAAAAGTGAGATCCACTTCCTTCTACCGCATTTGTTTTATAGAAAAATCCCCAATGACAGATGTCCTCATGCACAAATAATTAAATTTCTAGATTAAATTAATTATAATTATTCACCCACACACTTGTCACCCTCTCCCCAAGTTGCACAAGTAATTACCCTTTTTATTTTATTTAAAAAGTTATTTTCCCACACATTCCCCAATGTGTTCCTATTGTTTCTCTTAGATGTCCCTTTGTTCCCCGAATTCTTATTTAATGAGTGTCACCAAACTAGATCTTAGTTAGAGTTGGATTAGGAGTCTTCTTTTAGTTAGGATTTGTGGGAGATTAACTCAAGATGTTACTCTATGTGTACATATATTCTCTTATGTTTTACTTTCTTTCTATTTAAAAAAAATCCCTTTATTATTTTCATGTACACGTGTGCATTTTACCCAACCTCGTATTTTTATTACTCTTTTTCCTAGAGTTTGACTTTATCTCAATTCTTTTAATTTATTTAATATTTTATTTAGTTTCTCATTTAAACTTAGACTTAGATTTAGTCTTAAACTTAGGCTTAGACTCTAGTTAGGCTTCTAGTTTAATTTTTTTTGATTAATTAATTCCATGTTCTAAAAAGGTCTAAATATTTCATTAAGTTCTCTAGGCCATCTAGATTTATTGACTCACATTTTAATTATGTGACATGCCCTTCAAGACGCACCTCCGTGCTCCAAGGGTGCCACTCACCTTTGACTGGTTTTGGAAGTTTGTCCGACCCTTGGATTAACCACTCCATTCGGTTGAACTTGTGAGAGACTAAAGGTGGTCTAAGGAAAAAGGATTCTACCTTATTGCACGCCCCTTAGATTTCCTCATGAGTGACTGTCTCATTCTGCCCTCACGGCATCGTGTACCTCTCAAACTCGGTAACTGTTAACCTACAGTTCAGGTCACAGCATGAGTGCTAGTAGGTTGTGATAGGGACGTTGCCACACCTCTCCCTCAATTATCAGGTTTTTGTGCATGTCCCCTTTACTCCTTATGTGAGTCGGATTAGAAATCATCGTCAAGCCTACATCCACTGATAAGAACAGTGTCAATAATCTATATACATAGATCATACTGTAAATAATCATATATCACATGTGCGTAAAATGAAATGCAAAAAAAAATACAATCCAGTCCCTGACTCAATCTGGAGTCCAAGGAAGTCCATTGATGCTATTAGCCTCCATAACCTGTCATGTGTCCTGCACACTCACGAGAAATCATCAAAAATATATGTCAATACATATATATCTAGAATAACAATAAGTCACAACACATCATCATCATCATCATATATAACTCATAATCGAAACGAAATCATAATGTACCTTAATCGGATCACTTGCATGCAAGTGTCCTCAAAGAATAAGTCAATAAAAGTGTGTTCAGTAAAACGAGATGTTACAATCATGAATCACATTATAGGAAAACATTCTTGGTGAAGTCGGGAACTTCCAGGACTGGAGTGTTGCACATAGCCTCTTTCAAGGAGTGGAAGGATTGATTAATGGCTAGAGTCCAAGTGAAAGAATTATTTTTAAGGAGAGCAGTGAGAGGTGCTACAATTTTTCCTTAATTTTGAGCAAACTTGCAATAATAGCCTGTTAAACCCAGAAAACCATGCAAGCTCTTAAGATTTTTAGGGAAAGGCCAATCCTTCATAGCTTTAATTTTCTTAGGATCCACCCTTACAACATCCTCACTGACAATATGACCTAGGTACTTCACTTTTGAGCCTCCAAAGGCACATTTAGATTGTTTGAAGAAAATTTGGTGTTGAGAGAGTAGATGGAGAACTTGATCCACATGAGAAAGATGGGATTTCTAAGTTTTACTATAGATGAGAATATCATCAAATAAAACTAAGACAAAGTGATGAAGAAAGGGACGGAGGAAATGATTCATGATACTTTGGAAAGTGGACTAGGGAGTATTACACAGGCCAAAGGGAATTACCAAGAACTCATAGTGACCCTCCTGAGTCCTAAATGCAGTCTTGGGAATGTCTTCCTCTTTCATATGTATCTGGTGGTAGCCAAAATGGGGGTCAAGTTTAGTAAAGTACTGAGCACCTCTCAATTCATCCAATAGATCATCAATGACAAGAATGAGAAATTTGTCTTTGATGGTGAGTTTGTTGAGGGTGCGAAAGTTTGGACACATGTGCCAAGTGCCTTCTTTATTGAGTACCATGACCAGAGGAAAATAATAGGGGTTGGTACTAGGATAGATAACACATGCATCAAGCAATTATTGAACAATTTTCTCAATTTCATTCTTCTGGGCAAAGTGATGATGATAAGGACGAACATTGGGAGGAAGACTTCCTAGGACTAGAGGAATGGAATGATCATGAACACCACGGGAAGGGGGAAGTCCATGGGGAGTGGTAAAAATAGCTTGGTGTTGGGAGAGGATAGATAGGAGGTCAAAGTGCATAGAGGGCATTGGATTAAAATCATGAATCTGGGTGTCTATTTTCCTTGTTTTTTGAGAAAATAAAATATATTTTCAGAAGTTTTTCAACTTTTGGTAAACAAAAGTATTTTTTTTATTTAGAATTTCACTTTACAGTAAAAACAAAATTTGTCATGAATTTCGTTAGTTTCCTGTTGACTATTTTCATTTAATTTTTTTTATTGATATTTCATATGTGAATTTAGTGATTGTTTGACAACATGTTCCTTAAAAATGAAGGGACTGATAATGAGTTATGTTTTTAGATGTGAATGTATTCATTATTAAACGTCTGTTTATGAAAAATTAAATATGTTGCAACAATCCAAACTCTATTAAAGTATGACTATAGTTTTTAATTTAACAGATGAATATTATAATTTCTACAATTTTTTGAATTTGACCAATCTGAAAAAGTTCCAGATTTTAAACACGTTTAGTGAGACTCCATGTATGTGATTTAATTTTGATTTAAAAGTAAAATCTAAAAATACCCTTTTGGAAAGGACAGTGAAAGGTTCTGTAATATAAATTTTCCATAATTTTTGACTATGTATTGTTGCAGATATTGATTTTTCATTTTATTGAATCATTATGTCATCTAAAAAAATTCTGAAGACATTTTTTTATAAAATTATTTAAAAATAATAAAAAACAATCAAATTGTATATGAATTGTATCAAATGAAATTCCATTCAATTCTAAAAATGTTGGTATTAGTTCCAAAACCAGAGTGACAATATTTGAAGGAGTCTGCTCCTACAAAAGTTGGACTAAGTTGAAGAGAAGTGACAATTTTGTGAAAAGTACCATATGTATAGGTTTTCGACCAAACTAATAGTTCAATCAAAAGTTAGTATTTTTTTGGCCGAAAGTTAGTATGTTTGGGCCAAAAGTCAGTTTTAATGGAAAAGACTAACTTTCAGACGAAACCAACTATAACATTTGATGTTTGAAATTATATTTTTGGTTATAAAATGTTGATTTTTTAAAACATTTACAGATTGAATAATCATGGGAAAAAAGGGGAGAGAAAATATGATTGCACTCGGGACGATACTTATCCTAATGAACGGTCGAAAGAGAACTATATAAGGAAGAAACAAGAATGTGCAAATATTGAAGGAACAAGTGATGATAATCTAATTAGAGATTTACATCTTGATGGTCAACGAGAAGAAATGGAACCAGGTACATGCATACATATTATATATATAATGTTTAGAATTTCCAAAAAAATATTGTCTAATATAATTGATTGTAATTTGAAAAATCTTTTGCAAAAAATAGAAATAGATTTGCTTCATAACATTGATTAAGTCATTGAAGCCAAAAATGAAGTAGAAGTCCAACCACATAGAGGTACACACACACACAATATTTTAACACTTGTAGGTTTTAATTAATTTATGGTTGCTCGTTTAGTTTTCTAATAAATCTAATTTAAATAAATGTATATTTTTTATACAACATTTATTTGAAATTTTATGTTTATAATTTATAAAATTGAATCCAGGTGTTAATTTAAAATGTTTTTAAATTTAATCAATTTAGTTTATGATTTAAATTGTATTGAAATTTATGCAGGTGATATAAACGTTATGATAAAATGTTAGAAAATGTTGATATTGGTGTTAGCACTATATAATTTGTGCTAATTTAGTGAGTTTTGCAGCGTCATTTGCACTTTTGCAGCATTATGGCCCATATTAAGCTCAAGTACCATCGACAGTTTCAACCAAACATCAAGCATGGTATATGATTAAATTTTTTATTATTTTTATTACAAAATAAAATTTTGGGGAAAAATATATCAATTTGTGCAAATAAAATACAAAATTGGCTTTCAAGGCCGATTTTGCCTCTTGGGTGTTTTGCAGGGTTTTAATAATTTTTATAAAATTATTGGGCCCGAAGTCCCAATATCCAAGAATCCAAAATCATCATCAAACTCCATGAGCCAAGCTCAGTATACAAGCCAACACAACACAACAACAAGTCACATCACAATTCTAGCACCCCGGTCGAGACCAAACGCCAAGCGCCCAAGTCACAAGGGAGGAGGCCACAAAGTAACTGACTGATCAACGCGTCGAACAGATTTGGGGACAAGGGATATTATAAAGACCTGCATTTTTGGTTCTCCTGGCGCAAGTGGGATTATTCCTCAAGTGTAAAACAAAAGCACCAAAGCAAGGGATATCGAAAAGCATTTAGTGGCAACAAGGAATGTTTAAATTTTCATGTGTCGAATCGATACGCCAAGTGTGTGAATTCAAAGAGTAAGTGTCAGTTGGTTTTGATAATGTTCCTCATGGCCATGCAAATATTGTCTTTGAAAACGTGCGGGTTCTTATCAAAGATGTCATTCTGGAAGAAGGACGGGGTTCTGAGATTGTGCAAGGATGGTTGGGTCCAGTGAAGAGAACATTATATGATCGAGTGATTTTATTGTCAGTCATGTTACCTGATCATTCAGAGTAAACAATCAAATTTTTGGGAGGTCCTTTTTGAAGCCATTACCGGTTATGATCTTGGAGCTTTTTCCATGGCCATGTTTGGCAGAGTAGGTAGCGGTATTTACACCAAAGTTGTTTATTATCTCCACAATATTGATGACTATTGGCATTGTTGTTTCAACTCTTTTGTTCAAGAGGCTATGTGTTAATTTGGATGCACCCTCCAAAACCCATTATTGAAGATATGTCTATATAAGAAAATGTTTTTTCTCTTGCAATAGAAGAGATGGCTCATGTGGAAGTTTCAAAGGCATCTATGCTTTCTCTAGAAGAGTTATTTATGGGTGAAGGGCTTGTTAAAGATGAAGGTGAATTGAACTGGGAGGATAGGAAATGTCTACAAGCAAACAAAAACAAAATATAGACAATCTCTAAAAATCATGATGAAAAGCAAGAAGATGTTATTACTTCTCAAAAAAAAATTCCAAGCTTAGAGGAGACCATGATGTCAAGTCGTTGGAGTAGTATTCCTGATTTAGTTCGCTAGAGCAACTTGAGGATCGATAATCAGATCATGTGTCATCTGCAGATTTGGAATTTGTGCTAAACCTCCAGAAGAAACTTTGTGAAGAATAAAGGTTTTTATGAATCCCGAATACCAGTTATTCTCTTGGACAGAACTTTGCAAAGATGTTTGATATTATTTTTGAGAATGAGAGGAGAAAAGGGTGATGATCTCAATGTAGAGAACACACTTAATTTGACAGGGTCTCTATGTGGATTCCAATTTCCCTTAACTCACCTTGATAAAAGGCAATTGCTCGATAAGAAGATAATCAAACCCAGTCAATATGAAGCTATAAATGATGAATTAATTAGTGGTGTTTGTCAACTCCCTAGAGAATCCTGGAGGATCATTGCTATTGATGATACACACAAAAATTATGATCTCATGCTTCAAGCTACAGTGCAACTGGTTGGCAATTTCTATTTACTCAAGTCTACTTCATGGGAGATGTATGGGAGTGGTCCATTGGTTTGTTTGAATTCTTTGAAATTTGTTTATTATGATGATGCTATATTCACAAATAATTGGAAAATGAAATCTCAGGCTTGCCATATATGAAATTTTGGAGCTGGGAGAACATTGGAACAAGTTAAGCATCCGAGAGGACAAAATTTAGGCTTCCATGTGGCAGATTATTCTTTGGAGAAAAAGCAACAATGATTCTAACCCCAAATACCAAGGAAATGGTTCTAGATTTGGTGAAAAATCATTTATTGGTTGAATATTTCAAGGCAGAATATCAGCAAGTAAAATATCACACTCCATATGTCAAGCACAAAATCAACATTCAAAGAGATTTATAGGCATAATATCAGTGGTAAATAGATGAGTTGGAAGCCAAGAATATCAAATCAAAACATTTGACTCCAGCTCCAGCATTTGAGATATTTTTGCAACCAATTCTAGATTTAGTTTTATTTAGTTTTATTTTGTTTTCCAAACAATTAGCAACATCTTGATGGTAGTTTTGATTATTTAAACTATTAGTTTCACCGATGGGGGGGGCTCGAGCGTTAGAGAAGTATGTTTGTGCATCTTGTATACATTTTCTTGAGCATTAATAAATATACCAGTGCAGAAGTACATGGCTTATTCAAACAAAGATTCTTGTAATGGAGTTTTTAAAGTCTGTTTTCCTTCTATGTGTATGTATTTCCTATCTATTGTATGCATTGAATGTTATTCCTTCAAGTATTTAATTGAAAATTAATGATTTAGAACTCATCTCTTATATTATGCTCTGAATCTAGCAATTGAATACTTCACTTTTTCATCCAAAGTTACATTTAAAATTCATCTCAAGGCAGGTGCTCTAAGTGTAATGAATTTTTTTTCCCATTATGCTACCATGTTGCAGCAATATATTTGACTGAAAATCATCATTTACCTTGCCTTTGTTTTTTGAATTGCTCAAAAACCCGTCACTGATATTTATTTGTTGTGAATGAGTTGACTCCATGCCCGATGGATTTCTCTCTCTGTCATGCCACCACATTCATAATCTTACCTTTCATTACAGATCTAGCCACAGTTTCCAAAAAAACCAGTCATTAAGTAACCGAGAACAAAGAGAGATCCCTCTCTAGGTTAGAAGGGATAGATTCCAGCCTACAAGTGGTTTGTGGTTACCTCTGTGTTTTTTTTCCACAACCAAGGGAAATTACAGAGTGATAACAATTGGCAAATTTGGGAACAAAAAACCTGACCATTATATACGATATCGTGTTAAAAATATTTATGATAAATATTTCAAAGATGAATCAGTCGCAACATAAGCTCAAATTTTGAGAGGTATGATAAGGTCGAAAAAGTTAAAAGAAGCTACATCATTATTAGGTATTCAAAAAATGACAAAATATAGAAAGGTGAAAGAGAGTGTCTTGAAAAATATAACAGTTGCATTAAAATCTTTTGGAAAGTCTAGAAGAAAAGATGTCAGTGTTGCACATAGAGTAATACAAACAGAATTTGTTTCATATACCAATGTAAAAAATTGTTTGACATAGCAAATAGAAAAAGTGATGGGAACCTCAAGAAAAACAATGTACAAACATAAAAGAATTATGAATGCAAATAGATGAAAATGATGAACTTGCTTGTTGGAGAGTTATTTGTAGACACTCTTAGAAAGATAGACTTGAAGAAGATGATAAAACTGAGGCCCATGTATATTGGTTGGAAAATTCTCGTGTTTCACCAAAAATAAGGGATGTGTTGCGACGAAGAATGTCGTGAAGACAATATGAAGAGCATCCAAAACATATATAGGAAATGACACAAACAAAATTGTTCAATAAGTTCAAAGAGAGATACAGTCAAGTTAAAATGTCCATCAATACATTTGTGCAACAAAAATCCTAGTATGTTAAACCCATCATTGTTCATGACACTTGTTGTTGTCGTTATCATGTGGAATTTGAGTTATATTATGACACTTTTCTTGATTTTGGTAAAACGTTTTGGGAAAGTTCACCTACTCCTTCCACAATCCGTGAATTTATATCTCAAATTCTATGTGAAATATAAGGCGGTGAATTATTTTATCAAAAACAATGTGTTGGTGGAAAGAAATGTGATCACTGTGGAAATATAGCTTTATTTCACTCCAAATATCATATTGATATTAATGATCAATCCTTGTCCAATATAACAGTGAATTGGAAGTGATGTGAATATATCAATGTTACCGCTCCAAATTCTTCAACTATTATTTCCAAAAGGATTAATTTGCAAGAGGATAATATATTTGTCATAGATTTTTTGAAGAAGTTTGAAAATGAAATTTATAAATACACCAAGCATTCGCATACAACTCGATGGCAAGACCTGCAATTCAAACAATCCCTTGAAGTTTTTCCACTTGGGAGGATTTTGTCAGTGGTTGATTTTGCAAAGAGTTATACATTCACTGCACAAAGAGAAATACATAGTGAATATTATCATTCTGATCAAGTTTCTATACTTGTCCACATTCTATATAGACATGCTAAACATAGTGTTGATAACAGAGAAAGAACCAGTGAGAATCGAAATGTCATTAAAGATTATCACTTTTATATAAGTGATGATCGTACACCCGATACTCATTATGTACAAAATTGTTTTGATTTGCAATGTGATTCATTGAAATCCCGTGGGATCAAATACAATAAACCTTGGATATGGTCATATGGATGTGCAGTTCAATTCAAATATTTACAATCATTCTATTGGTTGTGTCATCTTCATAAGAAATCAAACATTAAACATTGTTGGAATTTCTTTGAGATTGGTCATGGGAAAGGAGAGCATGATGGTGCAGGGGCATATGTAAAACGAGCACTTTGAAGGTATTAGATGAACCATTTGGTCGATCAATTTGAATCTACTAATAAATTTGTTCAATGGTTCCAAGCATCTCTAATCCACAAACATAATTCATCAAGGGATGTGTGCAGGTGTGTGTGTAACAACCCCTCTGTTACGTCATATAAGTACTTGTGAAACAGTAAGAGATAAAAAAAAATTGAAACATTAGTAAAACATCATTTGAACAAGTGGAACATGATAGTAACGTACATCAACAATACTCATTCTACTTCTTTCATTTCATTGCACTACTAGATTTAGATACCACTTAATGCAAGAAGGATCTTCCACCTCACATATAATAACATGCAAAGCTTCCCACGCAACCTATCCTGCAAGATTAGGACCTCCAAGAAACATAATAAACACTCAAGTATAGGATTAGTCCGATTGATCTTGACCATTTAAGGTCTCAAGACTGGTGACTATTATGAGGAACAAGGAAGTATCTAATTCCCATAACTTTATTTATTCTGAAGTTCAACTATAAATATCAACATTCCTTACTACAAATTCTTCAAAATAACATAGAGAATATGGTATCTTAGTCATCACCTCATAACACAATGTATTCTATTACAATAACTCATCATCTTACTGAATTAAAGGTCGGGAAGAATTTCAATAGAATCATGACAGAAACTTAACAGTAAAAACCAGAGTCCCTTAAATAGAAACTCTATCATTTGTGACAGTTTCAATATTACTTATGTTTACCTGGAATAAGTGTGACCAACCTACAGCGTGCAACCAAGTAGATAGATATATGATCTACATCACAAGTTAAAATAGGAAAGGAACAGGAGAGAAAATATCTTAACGCATAGTAGTCACCATAAGCTTACTCTGTACCTTGTGAACCAATTGATACAGTGAATAAAGGATTATGAAATCGAGCAGGAATTTGTTCTAAGAATGAGTTAAAATTTATGTAAGAAGCTTGAAGCTTCTCTTCTAGTATCACAGTACAACACTTCCAGAGCCAACTCTAGAAGTGCATAGGTGGCTCCTTTAAAGCCCAAGGTTCAGAAGGAACAGCACCCATGTGCACAGATACCCTCTCAAGTCGGACAGAGGTCATAACTTTCAGAAGTACAAAGCTCGGGAGAGACAGTGCTAACTTACACAGGGGAGGTGCAAACGTGCACTCAACAATTAGAGTCCAAAGCTCAATAGAGATATACTATTGAGTGTTGGAGTTCAATTCAAAGATAAAGTTCAGGAGAAATAGCGTGTGCATGGTTTAAGAGTTTGAAATCCATTCAAAGGTAAAGTGGACAGGATCTGATCGTGAGGATTCAAAATCCCCAAAACCATTCGATCAAACAGGAGATGTGGACCTGTTAAACCTTAAGACCTTCGGGCTTCGTTACTTCAGTGGATTATAGTTGTTTGTATTAAGTGAGCCCCGAATCATGGAGTCGCGGAGTGAATCTACATCGTAAATCGGTGAGTGAACACTATCCATTGGATCCTCAAGGGTTCAGTTATTCGGCTTGTTAGGTTCATAACTATAAAGAGTGAAGAAAACCCCGAAGCTCCGAAGTCCCAAAGTGAAGGACAGTCGTATATCTGGTGATCGATTACAGGCCGATAGATCTACGAGCCTTCATAATTCGTAGGTTCGGTAATCTGGTGTAATGTCCCCCACCTCTTAGAGAGGTGATGTGGAGACTCAGTGGCCTGGGCAGCCCCACTAGGTCATAGTATTACACTGAAATGGGAAGTCAAGGAGGCTAAAGTTATATTTTTAAGTTGACTTAAGAAAGGAAAAGGGATTAAGGGTAAAAGATAACTCAACAGAAGAATAGAATATTAACCCTAGGATTTAACCTAACTCAATAGAGAATTAGAAGGAAAAAAGTATAAGTAAGAGGCTGGGGCGCACCTATTAGGAATTCTGGTTTTGGATTAGCATTTGCTATTTCTCTTGAGCATTCAGTTTGGGGGTTTTGCTGTACAA
>SNQJ01S0120096.1:7210-24777 GCA_010110895.2 Picea sitchensis
TATATGATACCTGTTGTATGCTTATTGTCTTCGATTTATTCCCAAGGTCTGATTATTGGCTTAGAAAGAGAAAGATGAACTTGTTCATGCACAAGTTCATCTTTATTTGCACTTGTACCTGAAATTGGCTCACGAAGATGCTCATGCATTGTTTATTGATCTGAATCATCAACATCAAAACAAAAAAGAGGGTTGTTTTGAACAAAAACTAGTTCTGAATGTTGAAGATCCTTTTGTTGAAGTTCATCATTAAGAAGTTGAGTCTGAGTTTGAAGCAGTTCTTATTTGGATTGTGAAGCTTGTAAACAAGCTAGAACATATTGAAGAGTTGATTTGTCAGTTGTGACCATAGTGTTGACAATAGAGAGTATTACAGTGTTCGATAACTCTAATAACTCATCAATTTGAGCCATTTAACACTAACTTAGACCTCAAAGGGTTTTTTGCAACTCCACTCTTTAACAATAAGTCTCAACAATGAAAACTCAACAAATGGAGGGTGTTGACTTCTACTAAAAATGCACCCATTTACAATGTAATAAAACTTAATTTCAAAAGGTACAAGAAAAATTACAAATGGACAATTTACAAGTTATTGTTGGTCTTGTGAATGTGTCACTGATGCTTTTGAGACTATTTGTCTCTATGATTGAGAAGCCAGGATGTCACTCTAAAATACCAAACCTTGTTACCACACTAGCAGAGACTGAGAGAGAAGAAAATCACACATCTATGGGCTCCATTCCTCTCAAATTAGATCCTTACAGAGATAGAACATCCAAATATAACTCTTGTAGTCCCTAATAACTTGAAACTCAAGATATGCACGTTGCGAGCTATTGGGGTGAAGCTCCTTATCAAAATCAACCAATCTTACAAAATACAACACTCCAACATCCTTGGTAACTTTGCGGAATTGATAAGTATGAGTCTTTGTTGTAAGGAGCCAATATTTTAAATAAAGGCTGCACCAAGGAAACATATTACATACATAGGAAAAAAAATCCCCACATGGGTAGAAGTTCCAGTACTAAGGCCAGACCATGTTGGACTTGTGAGTTACATTGGATCACAAAAAATTTACAACCATTCCAATCGAACATTCAAACATGACAGATCATGTAGAATACTCCTAAGCAAAACCAAAATTGGAAGCTCATGTAAATTAAATTTTAAGGGGGAACTTGTTTTGTCCATCAACATCCTCCATTTCAACATCCTCTTCCAGCTGGACCAAAGCATTGAGGTGTGGGAACGACTGAGGCCTTGTGCTGAAATTCGTCGATTCAAAAGTTGCTTGCGCTATTGCCCGTTGTCCATGAAATGCTAGTTGAAGTCAAATTTCCTCCAATTGGCTTATGAAGGCATCTACCCTCATCATGCAGGGATTAGAAGGACTGTCTGTGGTCATAAGAAATGTCTTCTACCATATTCCTCATCTAAACATAAACAAAAACACTCTGCATACATCTAGTAATCAAAACAAAATAGTGACAAGATTGCATATATTATAACCTATGACCTCTGAAGTTCCATCAGGTACAAAAGACAGAGCAAATCATCATAAAAAAACAACAGCTCTACACTAACATAGTTATATGGACTCAAAAAATAGAGAGAGTTCATAAAATGAAGAAAGACCTCGAACTGACTACTGAACCTTTAAATATTTCCACAAAGTGCAACCAACTAGTCTCTTTCCCAAGAACAAAATTTGACAATGAATATGCCAAAGTGTTGAACTGTCTGTGAATATGGAAACACTGAAGCCACCTAAAATTTTGCTTGATCTCCAAAATGTTTTTCATCCAAGGCTGCAAATTTAAAGCTCTCAACTACGACTTTCTGGCAAACCAGTCAAGAACAGTCATAGAATCACCAACCACCATTAGATCACGAACGTTAATCCTCTGTGCAAAGGTTAAAAGGCCCCACAAACCAAAAAATTTTGCCTTAATATTTGTACCTGGACCAACAACAACTCCATCAAAAAAGCCTAAAGGCTTTTGTCCAAAATAGACTGTCTGTGTTCATAAGAAATGTCTTCTGCCATATTCCTCATCTAAACATAAACAAAAACACTCTACATACATCAAGTAATCAAAACATAATAGTGATAGGATTGCATATATTATAACCTATGACCTCTGAAGTTCCATCAGGTACAAAAGATAGAGCAAATCATCATAAAAAAACAACAGCTCTACACTAACATAGTTATATGGACTCAAACAATAGAGAGAGTTCATAAAATGAAGAAAGACCTTGAACTGACTATTGAACCTTTAAATATTTCCACAAAGTGCAACCAACCAATCTCTTTCCCAAGAGAAAACTTTGACAATGAATCTGCCAAAGTGTTGAACTATTTGTGAATATGGAAACACTGAAGCCACCTAAAATTTTGCTTGATCTCCAAAATGTTTTTCATACAAGGCTGCAAACTTAAATCTCTCGGCTAAGACTTTCCGACAAACCAGTCAAGAACAATCATAGAATCACCAACCACCATTAGATCACGAACGTTAATCCTCTATGCAAAGGTTAAAAGGCCCCACAAACCAAGAAGTTTTGCCTTAATATTTGTACCTGGACCAACAACAAGATAGGATTTAAAGAAGTGAGACCCACTTGGTTTTAGTACAATACCAACACCACAATCACTACCAACAACAACTCCATCAGAAAAGCCTAAAGGCTTCTGTCCAAAATATACCGGATTCAAAAGAACCTCAAAATCATCCCCCACTGAGGAACATTGTGTCTCCTTGATAGCCATTACATTACTTGAACATAGGGAAAAATCATTTATAGGAAGGTTTTCAAATAGAATGTTATTTTTGTATCTCCATATACCCCAAAGAACATGAAGAGGGACCATTCGGTGACGAGTGAAGGCAAGGAACCAATGCAACAAATTATCCTTCAAATACAAGTGATTCCATGAAGCATTGATCCTTAATTGACAACAAACCTTCTTCCAAACGAACTAAGAAACTTCACATGTCACTATCAAATGTAGGGTCGTCTCTTCATCCTTTAAACATAAACTGCAAACATAGGGACCAATTCTGCCTCTACGCTTGAAATTCTCACCTATCAGAATTCGATCATGCAAGCATAACCAAAGAAAGAGAGAGATTTTGATCGGAACCTGAATTTTCCAAAGTATTTTATACCATCAATCTGAAACCACTATCAAATTATGTGTCACCAATGCATCATAAGCCAATTTAACATAAACATCACCTTTAGATTGATTCCATGTCCAAACTATAGAATCATTTTCATTACTGAGCAAAATACCATTGTTTCTTAAAGACTGTATGTATGAATTCCATTCATTAGTTAGCTCCCCTTCAAGAGATAGATCAACATCTTCTAACTAGTCCCGTGACCTCGAGATATTTAACGGAGACAAGTGTCCAATATGAGCCAAAGAGAAAATATTTTGAGTCTGTAAATGTAGAATGAGAGCATTTGATAATTTGTAAGAAGAAGGACAACCTACAAAAGGGTCATGTCCAACCATAACTCGTAACCCAATACCAATAGACCAAGCAAGCCACATTTTTAACATAGGTAAAGTGTCCAGAAAATTCCTCCAAAAATCAGAAGCTACAACAAAATTGATCTTGTTTGATCTCAGCTAGAAGATCACATCCATGCCCTTGAGATATTTTTTTGGTGATTGCTCTGCTCCACAATCCTCCATCAAACAGGGCCCTACAAAGAGATTTTGCAACTAAGGCATATGCAAACCAAAGAATGCTACGGATACCCCAACCACCAAGAGGCTTTGGTCTGGAAATTAAGTTCCAACTTGCTAGATAAAACCTTGAGGACTTCCTAACCCCTTTCCAAAGGAAATTTGAGAATATATTGCGAATTCGAGTCTTAATTTTAGTTGTTATTTTTGCAAGGGTGAGCCAACACACTAGTAAATTCTGTAATATAGACTTGATTAAGACAAGTCTTCCGCCCAAGGACATCCACCGAAAATTCCAAAGGCTAAGTCTATTCTCAATCTTATGAATAAGCCAAAACCAATATGAAAATCTATAGTCATTAGGTTTCATATGGAACCATGAATACGTCATTCCAGAGTCCAAACATACTAATGGAATACCAAAAAGTTCAACTAGTCTTTCCAACTTCATCACTTCAATAT
The DNA here is from genome assembly GCA_010110895.2 of Picea sitchensis. Classification (NCBI taxonomy): domain Eukaryota; kingdom Viridiplantae; phylum Streptophyta; class Pinopsida; order Pinales; family Pinaceae; genus Picea; species Picea sitchensis. Next base: position 11,382 of record SNQJ01S0120096.1, read on the forward strand.
TATTGAAAAACAAACATGATTTTTGACAATTCACCTCCATCCAAGATGCCAGACAGAATAAAGTTAAAAGCTGCTTAAGCTCAAAAAATTCCTCAACTACATCGACCCCTAAGATGACCACATCATTGACAAAAAACAAGTGTGAAATGGCAAAGCCATTTGCAACCTTCAAGCCTGAGAACTTACCTTTAGGGCAAGCCTTCTTCACTAATTGATTGAAAGCTTCGATTACTAGAAGGAACATCAATGGAGAGAGCACGAAACCCTACCTTAATCCTTTATATCTTTTAAAGAACTTAGTCGGTGAACAATTCACTAGAACCACAAACTTATCACTTGTGACACAACCCATAATCCACTGTGCTACTTCCCACTTTAGGACAATTTGGATTAACAACATCTTGAGAAAATTCCAACTGGCTCAGTCACAGGCTTTCCTTAAGTCCAACTTCAAGAAAAGGGTTTTCATCTTTTTGGTCTTTGTTGTATTCATACACTCCTGCGCAAGACCCACTGCATAAAAAATCAGTCTATCTTTCAAAAGGCCAAATTGTTTCTGTGATATACATAAAGTCAATTTATCTTTTAATCTGGAAGCTATAATTTTGGAAATGATTTTGTAGACAAAATTACTTAATGCTGTCGACCTAAAATCATTGAAGTATTTAGGCTTGGACTCTTTTGGAATGAGTGCTACAAATGTAGCATTCAAAGAGCCAGTAATCTTCCCATTTATCTTAGAATCCTCAACTATAGCAAGCAAGTCCTTCCCCAAAAGATCAAAGAAATGATGAAACAATTCTTGGGTCCATCAATCTGGACCTGGAATTTTATCCTTTGACATCAACTTAACGATCTCTTCAACCTCTTCCAAAGACACATGTCGTCCCAATGTATTACTTTCTTCATCTGAAAAAAATCTTGGGATTTCTTGTATCACTTGTAATTGTGCTAGGGTATCTCCCTTTTCCTCCATCTTATAGAGAAGTTTGAAGTAGTTTTGTGCACCAGCCTTAATATCAGTTTGAGAAGACTGTGAATTTCCTTCCAAGTCTTTTATATCCCAAATAATATTTAATTTCCTACGATGTTCAACAAATTTTTGAAAACAAATTGTATTTCTGTCACCACATTTCAACCAAATTGCATGACTCTTCAGACGCCAAGTTTCTTCTTCATTCTTTAGAATCTCCAACTTTATTTTTTCTATAGATGCAATCGGATCCTTATCTGCTACAAAAAATAATTGGGAAGGGCATCTAAGGAGGACATCCTCTAAATTTTGATCAAGATCATAAAGTTCATCTTGAAGTTTTTTCTTCTTCTCCCTCTGCCATTTAATCACAACTTCCTTTAACTTCGTAAGCTTAGTAACAACCAGATTCATAGTAGAAGAGTCCTTCCAAGTCTCCATTGTTTTCCAAGTTGTTCGCACCAAAAGATTGAAATCTGGTTCCGTCAACCACACATGGTTGAATTTAAAGGGGAAATGGTTCAAAGTCTTTTGATCATCAAATTGTAAACAAATAGGGTTATGATCAGTTATAAAAGAGTTCATAATCCAGGACCTGCACCTATACAAACTTCCATATAGATCATCATTCATCATAAACATGTCTAATCTTTACGAAATACCATCAGAGCTAGCTTGACCATTCCTCCAAGTTGGGTTGATTGAACTTGGAGTAACATCAACCAACCCTGCTGAAGCAAGCAAAGAGGAAAGGAAATTTGCTAAAGGATCAAGTCTTGCTCGGTCCCCCCAAATCTCCCTCAAAGATAATGTAAATTTCAGATCTCCTCCTATAATAAAACCAACTTCCTTTAATAAACCACTCTCCTCCAATGTCTACTAGAAGGTAGTTCTATCTTTATAAGGACCATGACAATTCAATAGTTTGATTGGGTTAGAATTATCCTTTAAGCATCCTTCCAAAAGAATGAAAACATAGATATGAAAAGCATGTAAGTCAACCACCATCAGATTCCAACCTGAAATCAACCCCCCAGAGAGTCCAATAGAGTCCACTGCAACACAGTCCCAACTAGGGCAACAGTTCAAGAGTTTTTTTTTTAGCTTTGTGATTATCCACCATTGTTTCTTGAAAGAAAATAATGTCTGGGTTAACTAACTGTATTAACTGGGGGGAGACTATAGTTTGAGAAAACCTATATGGGTTTGCATTATCTAGAAGCTAGGTACCCAAGACCTCATCAGACAACTGTTTCTCAATAGGAAAACCCTCAAATTTATTCATTACAAGTTCCCAAAAACCTCCACAATCCAATCTTCATGATTGACAAGAGAACTTATATCATCCTTTGTTAATGTGTTAAAAAAGGAAGGGAAGAAAACTTGCATCTTACCAATGAAAGAGTCTCGATCCAAACAACATTGAGGATCCAAGACTCTTTACGAACTGGAAGGAATCTTCTGCAAATGAAACCCCTCGCTATCTAGCTCTGCCTTTTCCTTTAACAAGTTAGGAAATTTATCTTTCAAGTGCCATGTCTGCTTGCAAAGGTGACATTGGAACGACTCCCTCCAGAAATCTAAAGGCTGAATAAAAGGACCCAAATCTGTGAGGATTTCAATCTCTGCAGGAAAACCCAACCCCATGTCAATCTGCACTCTTTTGTTTTTGGTGGCTTCTCCCTCTATATGGTGTCTACCAGGAACTCCTCCCCTAGATCCAGACTCCTCCAAAGTGATCTAATGCGACAAAACCCCAACCTGTCTGTCACACTATGGAGGTATCATCCTTGTTTTTGCTTGCACGTGTCTACCAAAAGCTGCCCCACATTGATTTTTATACATATTCTTATATGCCTCATCAGATAGAAAAATACCTTCACGGGCCCAAAGAGCATCCTCCTCCTCCTCCTCCCATTCCAAATCCAACAAATTTGTAATGATGACTCACTGACACATGCTGCGACTTTTGGACTGTGACTGTCTGCTAGAACTAGACTACTTGTGCCCCTTAACTACTTGACAACGCTAAATATGGGTTTTAAAAATTGAGAAAGTAGCAAGAAGTAGTTAAAGCTTCAACTAAGCTCAAAAGGCAAAAACCTGAACCAAAAAAATGACGCACAGGCTGGGAAACGTAACTGGTTCCAGGTTTGTAACGCTCCATCCTCATAATCCTTTCGGGCGATCAATCGTCGGTTACTCCATTGTATAAGTTACATTAATGTTACCATTCATTAAAAAAATTATTTATTTCTCTCATTTCCTTTTTAATGGATTTGATATATACCTTATGTTTGAAACCATTTATTAATCACTCAAAAAATTGAAATAAAATTACAATAATATTCATTAACATCCATTATCTTAAGTAATGGTTAAATTAAGATACGATTGAATTTCATTAGTTATATGTGTATTTACATGTATGTAACAATGGATATAATTGAATTATGTGTATTTATATATATGTAATACACCTTGTCCCACAAACAAGGGGGTCTCATACACCAATTTGGTGTCTGGCTTGGTCGTGACTTTAAAATAAGATTATTAATATTAATTTTTTTGTGACAGTAACGTTTAGAAGATTTATATTATCGGTGGCAGAGCCACAAATCTATTACAAAGGGCAGGGCTGCACAGAGCCTCTACCTACAAAACTGGTTTACAACTTCAAAGAAAACTTGGATTACAAACAAACTGTAAGTTCTGGTATGTCATGGCTTCAGACAGAAACAGAAGTCTGAACTAACATTATTTAGAGCTCTAGCTTCTATACAAAACGCTAGATTGCTTGGAGTCGCTGCAGATCTGACTGTAAATTTGTTGAAAGGAGCTACTTCTCCGAACTTTCACCCCACTCAAGATTCATCTTGGACAATTTGTCTTCCAGCTCTCCGATGCGGTCTGCGAATCGCTCTTGAGGATTTTGCAGTTCTTGCTGGAGTTTATCCAGCTCCTCTGCAAACCCGATTTTAACAAAGGAGAGGTCCTGCTCCAGCTGCTCCATGCGCCGTCCAGCTTCTGAGTCGAGATTCTCAAGGAAATCGAGCTGAAACTGAAGCATATTCTTCAATTTCTCCAGTTTGTCGTCCAGCTGCTTGAGGCGTTCTTCTACCGTGGGGGGACGACTTGAGCTGGCTGCCATTCTCTCTGCTTCTGAGACACTTCTTCTGCTCTGGGCGTGCTTACACTGAGTTTGCTTAAGCTTGGGTTGATTGAAGTTTGGGGATGAATTCGTATATAGGCTTGAGAGGGCTCCTGCAATTATGGTTCCTGCTGTACAACCACCGATGGGAATGGGCGCGGGTTCAGATGAATCTCTTGGAAGATGAGAGGATCGATTGAAATCCTGCTGAGGGATTCCCTCAATCGTGCGAGTCTGCAAGAGATCGGGCTCGGTCTCTTCCTGTCCTGTCTGTGCGTTCAGAGCTGCGTGAGGGCTTTGCATGTGAAGGTCACGGGAGGTCCACCTTGGACAAGATACCATTGGCCAGAGTATTTCCCTTTGCCAACTCAACTCCTCGGTTGGCTTCAACGTCTGCATCTTTGTTGAGCGCGCGGAGAACATGAAAGATCTGGAACGAGCGAAGACCCCGAAGGAGCAAACGGATTCTTTCGATGAGATTATTGAGCTTTTCATTTTTGGTGTGTTTTGGGAGCACGATGGCTTGGATCAGCAGTCTTGAGTCCCCAATTATTACTAAATCCCAAATGCCAATGGAATGAGCGTGGCACAACCCTTGCCAGAGCGCCAATGCCTCGGCGAGGTTGTTGGAGGCTATGCCCAGGCCTATCGCATATCTCATTAAAACTTCTGCGGATGGCTTTTCGATAATACCCCCTCCACCAGCTTGGCCTGGATTGCCTTTTGAGGCCCCGTCAAAGGAGAGGATATAGGCCTTCCGTTCTTTTTTCCAATTGATAAATTCGGTAGCTTCTGATCTGAGTTCCCAGTGCGTCTGGGGGGTAGGAGGAGCTTTTCCCCCAAGTGATTTTTGTATCTGGAATTGTGCATACCAGAGCTCTTCCCTCTCATCCATCGTTCTGCTGTGTGTTAGGGGGGTTTGGGTGTTAGCCCAATCTCGAAACATAGCTCTAATCCCTGCAGCCACTTGAGTTGCTTTCTTATCTTTATCTCGGAAGATTCTGCTATTTCTCTCCAGCCAGATTCCCCAGAGGATGAACCTGGGAAGAGCTTGCCAGAGTCTCGTAGCTTCACTTTGCTTTGGCTGAGAAAACGGGGAGAGGGTAGGCCAATCAGTGAGAAGGGAATGGATGTCTTGGGGGGGGGTGATATGCAAGTCCACTGTCAATGTCCAGACTTCTTTGGAGAAGGAGCAAGTGAGGAGAAGATGATTGGAGGTTTCGGTCGCTTTGTGGCAGAGAGGGCATCTAAATGGGCCTGCCCATCCTTTTTTTTGTAGGTTTTCTCCGGTCTGGATACTCTTGTGGCCCAGCGTCCAAAGGAACATGTCAACCTTTGGGATAGTTTTGATATTCCAAATGATTTTCCAAATTTCCGGGTTGGGGGGGGCTTGAGGGAGACTTAGGAAGGTGGAATACCCCAGCGAAGTGGAGTAAGGTCTTGCCTCCTTCCCCCACCCTCTCTTGTCTCTAGCTCCTCTCCTTATCGGAGCTTTCCCTTGCATAGAGAGTTTGAAGTTGCCCCAATCGGCCTCTAGATTCAAAGGCAAATTGCTCACTGTCCAGCCCTGCCATTGCTTATGTCGTCCTACCCCCCAGGCAGAGATGTCGAATAGCGTTTTCAAGTTTTGCTCCTCCATCCAGATTTCCAATCGGTGGAGATTTTGGTTCCATGCCAAAGGTGGGTCGCCTAGAATTGAGTCGTTCCAGATTTTGATTTGTTTTCCATTCCCCGGCACCCAGGTCAAGTGGGTAGCAAATTGTTCTCTTACCTTTCGGCAAAGGTTGAAGATTGGGGACCCTATTTGGTCATTTGGTTGCTGTTCCACACTTCTTCTTCGCGGGCCATTGAAGTATTTTTTCCACAGGGCTGCTTTACACCAAGCTGGATTCCCACTGATTATATGCCATAACAGTTTTGCACCAAGGGCAAGATTTTGAACTCTAATATTTTTAAGGCTTAGACCTCCCTCCATAACAGGTTTGGAGACTTTATCCCAGCTTATAAGGTGGGCTCTTTTGCTGGTTTGTTTGCCCCCTTCCCAAAGGAATTTCCTTTGAAGAGCTTCTAGCTGGTTGATGACGGTGCCATTAGCTAGGAGAAGAGAGTTTTGATAGATGGGTACACTTGCGAGAACAGATTTGATAAGCACGATTCTGCCTGCCAAAGTTAGCCAATTAGCGCCCCAAGAGGAGATTCTTCTTTTCAGTTTATCCAAGATGTGGTTCCAGCTGGATGATCTTGGGCTTTTCTTGGATATAGGGACACCCAAATAAGTGAACGATTCCCAAATAGTGTGGCCTTCTATACTCAAAGTTCTGGAGATGTCCCTCATCTCCATAGGAGTAATGTTCCAGCTGTATATTTTGCTTTTTGCATGGCTGATTTCGCTTCCCGACACAACAGTGTAGGCATCGAGTTCCTCTTTGAATCGTTTTGCTACTATACAGCTCGCCCCTCCTAGTAATAGTGTATCGTCGGCAAACTGCGCATGATTGATTTCTTTCACCCCTGGGGCTATCTGAAGGCCTTTGAGGCTGCTGTTGGTTCTGGCATTCTCTAGCTGGTAACTCAAGACTGAGGCTTGAATGGCATAGAGCAAGGGCGACAGTGGACATCCCTGTCGCAGCCCTCTTGATGCCTTGAAAATTTTTGTTACCCTCCCATTTACCATAGGGGCTATCCAGGGCGAGTCAATACAAGCTCGTATCCAGTTCACAAATTTGTCATCAAAACCAAAGTTCTTCATGACAACAAAGAGGAAATTGTGGTTAACTTTGTCAAATGCATTTGCTAGGTCGAGTTTGATGATCATACCTTTTTNATATTGTCTGCAATATGTCTGCCTTTAATGAAGCCTCCTTGGTTCTCCGACACAATGGAAGGGAGGATGTTCTTCAGCCTGTTTGCTATTACCTTTGTGAGAATTTTGTAGCTCGTATTACATAAGGAGATAGGCCTGAATCTGCTGAAACTAAGAGCTCCTTTTTCCTTTGGAATGAGAGCCAAGAAGGCTGAATTAGTCCCGCCTCCCAACTTGCTGCTTGCCTGGGATTTCTTGATCATTTTAGTAAGATCAGATTTTATGATTTCCCAGCAGTGCTGATAGAACCTCGCTGTAAATCCATCTGGGCCAGGGGCTTTGTCTGGATGCATTTGGTCCAGAGCCTCTTTGATTTCTTGCTGCGTGACTGCCTCCGAGAGTTTGTGATTAACCTCTTCTTTTATGAGTTTGGGGACTACTGAGAGAGGGTAAGTATGCAGGTCTATGCAGTCTCTTTCTTTTTCTGTATAGAGGTTTTTGAAGGTCTCAAATGTTGCGTTTCTGATTGCTTCTGGTTCAGAAATTGTAGAATTCTGGTCTTGGATTTGGGTCACCGCTTTAAATTGCTTCCCTGCTTCCGCTTGTTTATGGAAGTAGGTTGTATTTCTGTCACCTTCCTGGAGCCATAGGCTGCGAGATTTTTGCCGCCAATAGCTTTCTTCTTCTCTGCAATGTTTGTGCCATTGGGATTGGAGCTGCTCTTCCACGATAATGTCTTGATGGGTGATGTCTTTCCTTTCCAAGGCTAGCTGATGGATTTCTAGCTGTCTTTGGCTTTCAAGGCGGGTGGCAGTGGGATCAGCTTTGTTTTTTGCCCACGATTTTAGGTCAAATTTGAGGCGTTTCAGCTTTTCTTCCCAAACATGATAAGCAGATCCATTGATTTTGGAGGTCCAAACCTTGGTGACTATGCTTCGAAAGTCCTTGTGTTGAAGACAAGCAGGGTTAAAACGAAAAGGGATTGGCCCTTGGTTTAACTCTTTTTTTATTTCCAACGTGATTGGCTTATGATCGGAGGTGCTGTTTGGGAGGATATCGGAGGTGATTGTGAGTCCTAACATCAGGAAAGAACTTTGCGCTAGAAATCTGTCTAGGCGAGCAGCTATGTGGCCAGGGCCTACCCTCTTGTTGGTCCAGGTGTAGCGTCCTTTTGAGGGTTTTATGTCCATCAGATCCCAAGCGGATATCAAGTCCTCCACCCACTCTCGGGCTGGGTCCCTCACAATTGAACCTCCTCGTTTTTCTTCTGTTGCAAGGGTTACGTTTAGGTCGCCTCCTAAGATGATGTTTTCTAGCTCGTTTTCAGAAAGATAGTCTTGAATAGATTGCCAGCAGTTTCTTTTTTCATCAATATGCCGAGGAACATAGATATTGAATAGACTTACAGTTTGTCCAGATTCTTTGTGCAGAAGTTGAGTACAGATCCAATGCATGCGAGTGTCAGAATGAATAAGGTCTAACTTGGAGTTATTCCACATGGTGCAGAGCCCTCCTGAAGCGCCCCKGGCGTTGTCAGCTACCCCTTTGYTGCTGCTCCAAGCGTTTTTTAAMACAGTTAATGAGTCTTKTTGACTCATCTTTGTCTCCTGGATAAGTAGGATGTCCGTTCTTGAAGTTTTGATTAGATCCCTGATAGCGTCTTCTTTCTTCTTGCTGCCAAGACCCCTACAGTTCCAGGATGTGAGTTTCATTGATTACTTTGCAAAGGGGGGCGGCCTTTGCTTGCTTTCTTGTTTTCCTGCCATCGTAGACCTGCTCAAGGGTTCGCTGGGCACCGTTGAGGATTTCCTTGCTCGCTTCTTGCTCTCTGGTCACCTTTTTGGTTTTTCTTCCTCTGCCGGGCCGTTTAGAGGTGTCCCACGTTTCACTTGTCTCTTCCGTTTCGGTTCCTGATGAGATCTCTCCTTCTTCAGTGCCTTGATCAGCCTCGATCCTTTGTGGCTGGCTTTCTTCTTCCTCATTGCCCTGAGTCCCCCCCTTCTCTTTGCTTCCAGAGTCGTATGAGGTTCCTTCTGCTCCTTTGCTTTGTATGCCCCTGCCTTCCCCTTCTTGGCCTGCGGTGATTGAGGGCGCTGATTCCCCTTCAGTGCCTAGTTCTTTGAAACTGTTTGTGTTGCGTTGGGTTTCTTGGGTGCTTTGAACTGGCGGTGCCTGCTCTTTTCGGAGACTATTTGGTTTCGCTCTTCCTTTCCGGGGTTGTTGCCATCCTTCATCCCTTTCTTTCTCCTGCTGTGCTTTTGGACAGTTTCTCTGGAAATGGCCGTAGTCATGGCAGACTCTGCATTTAAAAGGTAACTGCTCATAGTCTAGTTTTTGCAGGTATTGCCATTCCCCCACCTTCAGATTCACAGCTTCTGGCAGCCCTACTTCCAGATCTACTTCAACACAGATCCTGGCACAGGAATATTGATCTTTCGGGTCTGCTTTGTCGATATAGTGGCCAAGACCATTACCTATTGCTTGCAACGAAGCAGGATTCCAGCAGTGGATTGGGAGATTTGGGAGCCTTACCCATACCGGTACATCCTTCGGTATTTCCAGTGCTGGATCGAAGTTTGGAGTCCATCGATTCAGGTAGAGCCCTTGAGCTCCCATAAAATAGGGCCCATTTCTGAATATGAGGTCCCGGTCCTCCTGGGAGATGAATTCGAAGATGTAGAAGCCCTTTCCGACTGCATAACAGGTCACACTGTTCTTTATTAGTGGTCTCCAGTTTCTTTATATCCAGTTATCTGTTGTTCTTGTGGAAGGCCAGAGCCCCATGAATTGGCCTACCAAACCGCGCTCTGATAGCGAAGTGGCTATTTTCATTGGATGTTCCGGAGGAAGAGTGATTTCGGGGATATCCTCAAGCCGTTTTACGAAGCTCGACGGGCCTTCAGAGGTGGCCTTCTTCGAGCAGGCTGTGATCAACTTGTGAAAGGTCGTGGAGGGGGAGGGAGGGGGCGACGGCTCCCCTCCGTCCTGGTTTGCCATATCGGCCGAACCCTGATCCTCCAAACCCTAGATGCTATCTCCACACGCGATCATCGCCTCGACATAGCTTCCACAAGATTATTAATATTATTATTATATGAAATGATGCATATTGTTTTTTTAATCGAGTCGACATTATTTATTATTATTATTATTTCAATTGAGCCAACTTTAATTTTTTTTTTAATTAAGCACCGAGAGGGATGCAATTTCTTAAGATGTATTTTTTTATTATTTCATTTTTTATTGTTATTGTTGTTTTTTTATTATTATTGATAAGTAGCTATATTGTATTAACTATGAATAAAGTATACAGAGAGAGCATAATAGATCCAACCCTTGGAGATCATGATAATCTCTGGGCAACCCAAAAAACCTATCCCTAAGGGGAAACCAACTATTCATGAGTTTGCAAAATAGTTATCTGAACATGTTCATACTGTTGTCTAACTATGGCTAGCTTATAAATGCCTGAATAACAGAGACAAAAAGAGAAACTTAAACCACAACTTCTTCCATCAATGATCACGAGAAACCTATGGGCGAGCAACAACATTGGAAGATTCTGGATCACAATAGTGTCGTTCTCCGAGAGTGAAGGACCTACCAATCCGTTATTATTGTTGTTTTTTTTAATTAAGACAACTTTATTTATTATTTCATTCTTCTTATTTTTTTTACAAAAAATGGAGAAAATTGTATTTATAAAAAAGCACGTCCGAGGTCGTTGAGTACAAATGAAGGTGCTAGTAATGAAGAAAGTCCAGCAGAATATGTCTTTTGATTACAATAATAACATTGCTATTCCTATTAAGCTTTCATGCGATACTATTTTCAAAACTTTAGCATTCAAAAATAGTGCTCCTGCACCTTACAGATGTTTACAAAATTCAGATTGCTACACTAATTTTCTTTTTTGATAAGATCTTCGTTAGTAGGGGGCACCAAAGCCACATTCAGATCTGGCAAGAGCATTTTCGCACTGGTTCTTGGTCTGCTGCCAACCGCTTCATTCTGACTCTGGACTGATGTCTATGAAGAAGCTTCCCTCACATCTAACTTTGTTTACATCAGCTCCCCCTGTCTACGTAGGAAATCCACTTCATATTGGAGTTTCCCAATAAGCGTTCTATGCTGTGCCAACATTTCCATAATGAAGGAAAGGGTCGAGCTATGCGAGTCTACTTTGAGAGAGAGTTGGTGGGTGGAGGTGAAGTTATCCTCCACCAAATCTTCCTCAACACATGCCCGAGCTTACTGTGGGGCATTCCCGTGAACCATGGAGAGTGACAAAGTGCAAGAATCAAAGTCTGTAGGGGCCTGATGCGCCACAAAATTGCAGCCAACCAAGCTTGCCAAAGATCTCCCTTATGTCCAGGAGATAGTAGAGTGGAGACTAAATTCAACGCAAACTTTTAAAATGTGGACAATGATAATTGGCAATGTCAATGAATTAGATAGGAGCACAACCGGAAGGAAGAGGAAGCTTGAGTACTTGACAAAAAATATGTCCTAATCGAAATGACAGATGTCGAGGGAGGACAAAAGGCTAGGCCCTCCTTCTCCAAGCCAATTCACCTTCCTCATGAAGTTACTTTGCTTACCAATTAACTCGCGTCGTTATGAGCTTTCCTTCGGCTAGTATAGTAGTTGTAGTGGTGAAATTGATTGTCCACCTGAATCCCTGAGTCTCGAATTTACAATTTCCCAGAAAGTTAAACAAACAAAGAGACGTGAATTTCTCCCACATGAATGAGGCTTTTTGATACTGGGCGACATTTGCAAACTCCCTCTTTTAATAGGACCTTGAATGGTGGGGGTGCATGAATAGAGTTGACTGCAAATCCTCCCACGGATTAGAGGTCCTGCAAGGGGTGTTGTGGTGTGTACCTTATGAGACACCACACTTACTATCATGATTACATCCTTTTCATCCGTCCTCAAAACCAATGTTGCATGAACTGGTCTGATTCTGCGAAGTATGAATTGCCAAGGAGTCCCACGAGGGAAATTCATGGAATGATCGCACTTCACCACGAACGGAACCGATGCTAAGCGCGACTTGCAAAATCCCACGAGCCAGGAGATAATGGAAGTACTGTGGTGCTAAGCCCATTTATAGCCACTTCCGAGTTGCATGAACGCTCCACCTGTCTTCCGATGATTATCCTGGGCCTAGGTGGCTCAAATATGACATAGGGGCCTTTTCATTAGGGAGGGGCTATGAAAAGGCCCACCCTTGAACTTTCAAAAGTCCAGGGGCCATTCTGATTGCCTAGTTAGCCATTTTTTCGACTTCCCTATTGTTTCCACGCATTGTATGGAAGAAATTTGCTTGAGTGGAGGACATGAGTGCTTTTGTTCGGTCTATGATTCTCTGGAGCTTAGTGTTCTTTGGAGTGGTTCCCATAACAAAATAACGAATGATATTTTTTGAATCACCTACGATTGTGATATGTTTCAACTGCTGCTCTTGTGCTAACAAAATCCCTTGATAAATTGCATATGCTTCAACGATATTGTTGGAATTTCTATCCAAATTCCAAGAAAAGTCTATCAAACTATTTCCTCTAAAAATATATAGTCCATTCTTATTATTATTAATATTATTAATTAAACTGGCTTTAATTTTTTTATTAATTAAGCACATAACCCCTCGTTACACTAATTACTCAACGAGTATTGGAGTGTAGGACACTTTGCTCCCCTAGATGCAATTATTATTTTCCATATTATAAATCTGAAAAAAAGTTTGTAATTCGCATAACTAATAAAAAGTGAAAAGAAATTGAGTCGTAATCAATCGATTGCAATATATCTGCCGATCCAGGTATAAACATTAGCTCTCTTGGAATTCTTGGATAGAGTCGCCAATCTCCCATCCGTTGGATTCAAGGTCAGTTTATTTTCGTTTTACGAGTCTTTGTTCTACGTTATATTTGTAGTATAAGAGGTTCACTGTTACCTGTAGCAGATATAAGACGGCATAGGAGAAGATTTTATGGTTTCAAGATTGAAACAACCCCTACACCTTGACAGTAACCCGCGAAGGAAGTAAGCAGAGAGGCCGAGCAGTTCACAATGGCTCTGGATGAGCAGACGAATAAGCTCTTTAGAATCCGACGAACCGTCCTTCAGATGCTCAACGACAGAGATTATCTCGTGGGCGACTTCGAGATCAACACGACCAAAGAGCAGTTCCTCGATAAGTTCGGAGAAGACCCAAAAAAGGAAGATCTGGTTATCAATAAAGCCAAACGCAACAGTCCTTCTGAACAGGTCACTGCATTTATCAATGCCTATCTTTTCTCTATGTCTTAACATCGATGCGTTTATTGATTTCAATTGGGTTTGGACTTCTGCAGATATTTGTCTTCTTTCCGGAAGAGGCCAAGGTGGGAGTGAAGTCCATCAAAACATATGTGGAGCGCATGAAATCTGAGGGTGTGTTTCGAGCTATATTGGTGGTGCA
>SNQJ01S0120098.1:0-27236 GCA_010110895.2 Picea sitchensis
TATATATAAATACAATGTGAAATTTTCTGTGGAAAAAAAAAGTTCCATTTAAATGAGGCTTTTGGCTTCGTGTCATTGTTGGTTATTATGCATAATCTACAGGCCCAAAAAATGGCTCTGAATGTAATAAGGTCTGAAAGCATTGACCATTGATTAATAATAATAACAAATTCTACATAAATATTTTTTGTGAATTCTTTTGTGTATTGAATTTTAATTTTTTATTGTGTGTATGCTAATGTGCTTATGTTGTGTAATTCTAATGCGTAGAATTTCTCCCTTGCTAAGAGACCTGTTATTGCACAGTTTGTAGCAAGGATTGAAGCTTGAGGTTTGAAAGTCAAACTAGCATAACAGGAACCAATCCCACCCAATGTCACCACAATGGGATGGTTATTTCTCTTTAGGGAGGCGAGGCCCAAGGGAGACGTCCCCAGTGACCTGGGGTTTTGAGAAGACAAAAGGATAATAAGACAAGGATAAATTCCCCCCTCACAAGTCACCACCAAGCAAATAGTCTTTTCTAAACAACCAATAATAAAGTAAACCCCCCAAAGATATACCTGCCTGAGACAAAGCAACAACAAATGATATATGCAAGTTAGTTCAATGGGTTAGTTAAATAGATGACTATTTGATAAACATATAAGCAATTTGACAATAAATGTTGACGAAGTCAATGTTTATCAATAGCAATGAAAATTATATCACTTCACTAATAAATATTGGAACAATATGGCATTCAATGTAACCAATCAATACTTCATTCAATAAATGCCTTAAATCACCATTCAATTGCTTATAAAACAAAACGTTTGTTGCACAAGGGTATTAATAGCAAGAGATGATGACAACACTTGGTTAGTAGGGTTAGTGTAGTTAGGGTTTCAATCAATGTGTTGAGAGTAGTTTTGATAAAGGTCACTTCAACGCATGGGGTCTCTTTAGATCAATGCCTTAGGGTCAATGGAGTCAAAAAGTGGAAAACGCAAGAGCTAAAGGAGGCAAGGTAAATAGGCTAAGGACTAGAGGGAGAGGCTTTGGAGTGTTGCTAGATAAAGGCCCCAAAGTCAAAACCCTAGGGGAGAGAGGCTCACCTTGGTGTAAGTAAACTAGGCCTCGATACTCTCTTCTCCTTCCTTAACTCAGTGGCAAAACGACTAGTTGAAAGATGAAGCATAAAACCAATACTAGAGGGTTTGATGAAGCAAGGTGTTGCTTCAACAATGCCTTTTCAGCAAACCCTAGAGAAAAAACGGCCCTCAGTGTAGTCGACCTAGGCCTAAGACGTCTCTCTCTTCTTGGTCTCTAGATAGTACAACTAGAAATAAATGAAGAAAGGAAGGGAGTGTAGCAACGACTAGGCTCTCTCCTTCTTCAAATGGTTGAAAACTTTCTCTCAATGGGGACATGAGACAAGGACCTACTTGTGTGCTTGTCACCTAGGGTTTTGTTCATCAAAATCATAAACATATGCAAGAAATTAAACTACAACTATCCATTCAAGAAGTTTTGCAGAAAAAATACTTACAATTCACCAAGAAGAAGCAATGAAAACCCTAGTTGTAACACCTTCCATTAAGAGAAAAGCCAAAAGATGCCAAAATAGTCCTCCTTCAACAAGTGTGCATCACTAAATCAGCCAATAACCCAAGAGAGGGCACAAATTTCAGACCTCCTTATGGAGTGAGTAAGTTGTGATGAAAAAATGAAGGTGAAAATCCTTCATTTATACCATTCCATGACCTAATTTTACATTTTAGGTCATGTAAAAGGCTGACAAGGCCAAAATACTAAAATCATATTGTTTTACATTAAAATGTTAAATCTAAACCCTAATCAAGATGAAAAGAGAATAAAATCCCCTCTAAGGGGGACGTTAGCCCCTTCTCGGACAAATGAAGCATCCTGGAGTAAAACATTAGCCCTCCTTGGGCTTCTCCAACCTGCCACACGTGCCACTGCTGCCCAGGCCTTACAAGGCCAACGTTCCACTGAAAAAGGGCCAATCCCCATAGGTCAAGCTCTGCCAAAGTGCCTCTGGTGGAACGTCCTCTTCTTCTCTGGTGAAAATCCCCTGATCCATCTCTATCCTATCTCTGCCCCCTGATGGGGTCTCAACATCCACCTGATGGGCTCTTCAGCCCCATGGAGGTCCGAACTGATCATCTCCCCATGTGTACCGGTCCAAAATGGCACCTGTCCGTCGGGCATGGTCCTGCACATCAAAAGCTACGCCCTCCATGAGCTCATCAGTCACAGGGATCATAGCAATGTCAATCACATCTCATCATCAATATTATTAAACATGTGCATAAAATCCCTAATACATCAGTCAGCAGCTCAAAGACGTTACACAAGCCTACAATACAAGTCTGGAGAAAAAGACAAGGCGTCCTATTGGGCTAGTGTCCACAGAAGAAGGAAAGTTCCTTGAAGAAAACTTCATCCAAGCCATGTAAGTGGGTGATGTGGTCAGGGGATGTCCAAACATGTGGGGGCAGTGAGGGGCAAGGATGCAAAAAATGTTACCTGTGGGTGCCTTTGTAGAAGGCAAGCTGTACCTGTCATGGATGCATTTTTTCCAAGCCCATTCTTGCCTTTTATTCTTTTATCTTTTATTGCTTTTTGTTCAAGAGCTAATCAGGGGACACTTCCCTGGCATGGTGACCAATGGTGACAGCGTTACCCATAAGTATTTTCAAAGAAATGAGAAGGCTAGTTCATGATGAGACCCCCTTTCCCTTGGCCATGCAACCAAGAGTCACTACCCTGGCGTGGTGACCAGCTAATGGAAATGCCATACTGTTAGATACCCATGGACCTAATAGGCTGACTCGTGATGAGACCCTCTATCCTCTGGTTAGGCCTTGTTTTATTATTTTTTCGGGTCCCTCTTGTTTGTTGCTGAGAATATTTTTATTGCTTTCTCAGGGATCCCTCGACGAAGCATCTCGAGGTTTTATTTTTAGGCTTTTATCTTTTACCATCTTGCTTTTACCTTTTGGGCCTTTAGCCACTTCTTCCCACGAGATAAGGTGCAATCTTGAAAATAGGTCAACCCAATGTCTGGACAAGTGGAATGGGATAGGTGAGCGGGAAACAAGATGGAAAAGTGGTACTATGATAAGAGCGGCCGATGGCTTTTCAGAAATTTCGCTAGTGGCAAACCAAAACCTACAGACACAGGCTTGCTAGGGCACCCTGTCAATCCCCCCAAACATGGTCAAGTGGGCAAGTGTAATATCCAAGTAGTTGTTAGAAATAAAAGGAATCAGATGCATACATTCAATGGTTTTGATGATCAAAGTGACATATACCATGATGCCCATACTAATTACCTCATGGAGCAAGAACCTTTTCTGACACAGGACCAAGCTGATGGTGATGGATGTTTTTGCTGCTGACAAGATGAAGATGCTGGAAGAAAGAAAAGGTGGGCCCTCCAGGGCCATGCTAAAGTCAATCCTACTCTCGGTACTCCATGTCTAGGACCTGTGGACCTCGAGACATGATCTCCTAGTTATCCCTGAAAGTTGGGGATAACAAGACCAAGATGTGTGACTTATTTAATTGTGGAAAAGTAGTTATTGGTGATAAACACTCCAACAATATCCAAGCAAGTAGTTGATTGGACCATATTCAAGAGAAAGGGAAGGAAAAAGTGAAAATACTCAAGAGTGTGGGAAAGTCTACTATTTCTTAAAATCCACAACTCAATAATTCATGAGTTTTAAAATGAATATCTCACAAAATTGTAAACTTTCCAAGTCAAAAACCAATCTTGGTTTAGTAAATCTATATTTGTAAACTCCCTCTCAAACAAAGAGGGACAAAATATGAATATCAAACTCATACTCTAAATCTAAATGTCTAAGTATCAAATCTTTTATATATATCATCTGGGATTGGATTGATTGTAATGTATGTACATTTTCATTCTAAATGTCTAAGTATCAAATCTTTTATATATATCATCTGGAATTGGATTGATTGTAATGTATGTACATTTTCATTGTGTAAATATAGAATTTAAAACTTTTATTTACCAAATATAAGGAGTTATTAGAAACTCATATGAGAGAAGGGTTTAAGCCATAAAATAAACCTTTTTTTTCACAGAAATTTTTTCTCAAATTATATTAGTAATATAATTTTGTTCTCTGATCAAGAGATTACACGAATTCGATCTAAAAGATAGCCCTGAAAAATATTGAAAAATTACAGTCCATACTATTCAAATGAAAAGGAGGATTAAATGGCTGCCAAAAAAGATAGAAGACAATAGTGCTGAGTGTATATTCTGATCTGTTTTATACTTTGAACTGCTCTCTTCAGAGGATAAGGTCTGGAAGACTGATGTAGCTCTCTGAAATGAAATGGAGGTAGAAATCTTAAAATATTTTTAGGACGTGGGTAGGGCCCTCATGCCCATCAAACTATAGATTGTAAGATATAATTTCAGCTTTCTTTTTGAGAGCAACCTTAGAGAGAAAGTCAACATCTTTGTTGTATTCTCGGAAAGTGTGTTTGTAGTTGAGCTTGGTGAAGGAGGGGAGGAGTTTTTTTATCCTTTCCTTCCAGCCTAGAAGATCAGAGACCTGAAGAGTGCTATTATTGTTGAGCCAATCAATGATAATTCGTGAGTCCCCAATCAACAAAATTGTGTCAATATCTAGTCTGGAGGTCAAATAGAGGGTGGCCCAAGTGCCCAATTATTCTACCCGGGTGTTGGTGCCTTGTCTACAGTTAAACTTCCATCTGCAAATTGTGTTTTGGGAGATGTGAATCGTTTCCCCAACACCACTCTGCCAGCCATTTTGTTGTGATGCTCCATCAAACTAGTCCGTAGGACTCTTATCCAGAGTGTAGGGCATGTGAATGGTTTTTCCCCCGATGTTCTAGTATGGATAGATCTCTAGGAATAATGCAGGCCCAACGTTTTGTATGCTATTGTGTAGGCAGATGGTGGTCTATTCTCAAAGATGTAGCAATTTCTTTCAATCCATAGATTCCAGCATACCATAGGGGGGAGATTTATGGAGTGAGGTGCGAATTTTAAACAGTTCTCCAAGCAAATTGCTAAAGTGGAGCTGTCCCAGGAGAAGTTTAGTTTTAGTGTAGATGAGATGTAATTCCAAACTGCTTGGGTAAAAGAAAAGTGGATAAATAAGTGATGGACGGTTTCTTCTTCTTGTAAACAGAGGTGGAAAACATTCGATTCGATCCTACCTTTTTTCATGAGGACGTCCCAGGTGTTGATTTTATTTTCGAGGGAGAGCCAGATTTTTTTTTTGATCTTGAGGGGCAAGGATCAGTTCCAGAGTTTGTATTTCCAGCCACCTGTGTTAATGGGCCAGTGGTGGTTTGCGATTTCTTTGTAGGAATTACAAGCAGAAAGGATACATGAGCGATCCCCTCCCGTCCAAGTCGACTGATCTTCAAAGTCGTGGAGCTGAGCGCCTGTGCTGGCTAGATGGTGGTAGTAATTGTTCCATTCCGATGCAAGTGTGGAAGGCAGCTCTATATCAGAATTGGTAATCCACTTGTTTAATGGGTAGCCGGCTCGGTGGGTCTCTGATCCTTGGAGGATGTAGAATATATTTTTAGAATTTAAAATATTAATGAGTTGTGGAGAGAGAAAAGAGTGTTGTTCCATACCCACAATGCAATCCTTGCCCATGAGGATTGAGTGCCCCCAGCCCGAATTCCATCCAAGGGAAGATTGTATCCAACGCACTGATTTGTTGAGGTTCTTCCAGAAGTTTGAAGCTGATTTGGTAGGATACACTGGTGATTTGAGCTAGGAGACCATGGTAGTGTGTGATAAATATTTGTCTTTTAAAACAGAGTGCCAGATCCATTTTTGTGTAATGGCGCACCATAGAGTATTGGTCGCCAGTGCTTGTGCAGAGTGGGAGAGGTTCCTAATCCCCCAACCTCTTTTACTTTTGGGTTTAGCAAGCGTTTCCGAGTCGCAAAGATGTTGTTGATGGTGGTCTGAGCATCCGGACCAAATAAAATTGAAGGAGATATTTCTGAGCTTATCTAGGACTAAGGTTATATATGGCAGATCCTTGACGAATCAGGCTCTTCTCACAGTGGTCAGACTGCTCTCAAGGTGGCGACCACCGCACACTACCATTCCTTCTATGCAACTCCACCCTGCAACCATCTACACGACTCCGTTAATGTTGCCATCATCTTCCCACAATTTGTCACCACTGAGGATAAAATTCTACTGGACAACCCCTGCACGCTTTAGGAGGTTCTTGGGGCTCTAAAATCCTTCAACAAAGACAGAAGCCCAGGCCCCGATGGTTGGAGTGTCGAATTTTATTTACATTTCTTCGACTTGGTAGGGTCCGATATGCTAGAACTTGTAGAGGACGCCAGGATCAAGGGAAGAATAACTGGTGCTCTCAATTTGACATTCTTAACGCTCATACCCAAATAAAATGATCCATCAACCTTTGGGGACTACAAGCTGACTGCCTTACACAATCTTTGTTACAAGTTGATCACAAAAATCATTGCAAACTGGATCAAACCCATCCTCTCGAGATCTCTCTTTGGAGAACAACTCAACTTCTTAAAAGGGAGGCAGATTTTAGACGCCATTGGCACCGCTCATGAGTGCCTCCACAACATCAAGACCAAAAAAACAAAGGCTCTCATTCTAAAACAAGATCTGAAAAAAGCCTTCGATTGTATTGATTGAGACTACCTCAGAATTATCCTCATCTAGTCTGGCTTTAGTCTATCCTTCATCAACTGGATCATGAGTGGAGTGACATCTACAAATTTATCTGTCTTAGTAAATGGTGAACCCTCCCCATTTTTCCATAGTGGCAGAGGTTTGAGGCAGGGCTGCCCTATCTCTCCTCTCATCTTCATTCTGGCAATGGAAGGTCTCTCACTGCTCCTCAAACAGAAACAAATTGAAGGGAAGATCACTAGTATAAAAGTCTCTAGAGTTGTTAAGATCCTACAACTTTTGTTCATCGACGACGTTCTTATTATGACATCTGGCTCCACATAGGAAAGGACATAGATCAACGACCTTCTAAAGACTTTCTACAATGCTTTGGGACTTCATATTAACTAGAACAAATCATCTTTTCATTATGCAAATCTACAAGACCAATCGATCACTCATCTTAAAGCTCTTCTCTCTCATAGTTTCATACATCTCATAGAAGGCTTCAAATACCTCGGGTACTATTTAAAAGCAGAGACTCTCAAGCCCTCAGACTGGAATTGGCTTCTCGCCAAAGTTGAAAAAAGAATCAGACACTGCTGTAATCGTTGGATCACATTAGAAGGATGCTACACCCTTCTCAAAGGGGTACTGGAAGGCCAACCTGTTTTCTAGATGGCGCTAGTAGCCATTCCTACCTCAACCATAAAATAAACCTAGAAAGGTGAATGACCAACAAAAATATGTTATGCTTTTTTATAATTATTTTGAATGATGGGGTGGTATTTGTCTCATTACTCATTTGACTCAATTATTTTGGATGAACTGCAGCCCAATACCCATCTGATTCTAAGACCAAGAGAAAACATGCTTCAGGGCCTATGAAAAAGTTTAGTGTACCATTGATTTACTAATTTGAGGAAAAGATGAAAAAAAGTGAAAATCATAAGTCAACATTGTTTATAATAATTATCAAAAGTGGTTAAAGAATCAAGAGCTCTTTGCCCTCATTCAAAATGAGGCCACCAACAACCCACAACGTATCTAAAAAAAAATAGTTTAGAGTTTTAAACGTGTCAATGAATAATTTATTGTAGGGAACGAAGACAACCAATTTGGGAAAACAATACAAAGATAAGATGAATTGGCAATATATCTATGTAGGCAAACCATTAATGATAAAGGTAGTGAAAAAGCTCGATATAACTCAAGATTCCTATCAAAATACTTGCACTTAAAAACTTTCTTTCACATAGTAGGGCAATGTAAATATAGTTGAAGGTGCTTATAAAGAGTCTTGTGGGATCTAAAGTGATAATTTATATACAATCCATTTTGAAAGCTATGATCCAAGAAAGGTAATGAGCTGCTTTCAATTGTTGTATTGCTATGAACATGACTCCAAAATATAGATCCAATGATAGTAATGTTTTCCATGCTAATAATTATTAATCTATTATTAATCTAACATCCATTATGTTAAGAAAATATATGCCTAATAGGGTAGTTAATAGGGTAGTTGATAGTAGTGTATTTTATATTAACAAGTGTTGCATGGCAGCGTAGTCCTTGCCGGGTTGGAATGGGAATAAATGCACTACTATGGCAGGACCGAGGGAGAAATAGAAGCCCGAAACAATGGACACGTGGGAAACAACATGAAGTACAAGTGGTATCCATGCACAAAATGACTCGGACGACTGTGTGACACGCCAGCCATAAGACATCAGGCTGGTACATGACCTGGGGAGAATGTCATTGTGGAAGTAAGGCTGAAGCCCCGAAGAGTCGGAGTCCCGAATTCCCGAATTAGTTAATCATAATATTATATTAATATGGGGTTAACAAGTAATTAACGAGAAAGTGACTTTATGAGAGAATTTTATTCTATTAAATGGATCATCTGAATTGTTTGTCTCTATATGTGTTAGGATAAATAAATTTATATGCGGTGGACGAGAAAGAAATATATATATTTTTTGAAAATGTGTCTAGTGTCGAAGTAGTTTTTCCTATACATTTGCAGAGGTTGGTCTGCAATTTCTCTCCAGGAAGAGGGCATCTTTGTATAGAACCAAATGGGAATTTCAGTATAGTGCCAACTGGTATATTTGCAACATGTCTATCCAGTTGATTGTTTTTATTTGGAAAAGGTAAAAAAAATTAGAAGGTTTCTATTTATGCGGATATTCTTGTAGATTAATCTGTTAGCACCGAAACAACAACCCAACGTGGATGTCAATCCTACTGTGTTTTTTTATAGATGTAATACTCTTGTTTAAGTTTTTTCCTAGGGCGTGTATAGTTCAAATATGAGACTTAGAAAACTTCCATCGTAATGACTTGAAGCAATACAAAAGGATAGTAGTATTTTATTTATTTATTTATTTTGTGTGTGTGTGTGTTTTTTTTGTTTTGAAATAAAGGTTCCTGGAGAAAAGGACCAGGAATCACACACATTAAACATTCAAATTTAATAAACACAATTTCTTGACATCCAACATAGTTGAAGATAAAAAAAATTCAACACATAAAATAAAAGAAGATGATCGATATGCATAAAGAGAACTAATTTATCATTCTGAAAACAGGGTCACAAGGCACCTTGAGATTGTTCCCGAAGTAGTTTTCTTTGAAATCTATCAAAAATTGATAATGTATGTTACATATTTTTGGAAATTAAATGTGTTTTTCATATAGACTGGGATTGGGGCTCCCGCGAACCATAAAAGAAATAAGTACAAGAAATATGATTGTAGAAAGAAGAAGCGGGTGACGATAGAGAGGAAGACCTGAAAAGAAGAAATTGGAAGTTATCAGTCTTTGGTTAGATATTTCTATTTAAAGAGGTGGAATAACTGGATTGATAAAGAAAGAAAGATGTGATCAATATAGACTTACTACGATGGTATCTATTTCTCCCGTTGAACTTTGCTTGCTGATGCCTTTTTATTGCTCTCATCGACGACCACTGGAATCGTGCCAACCGATTGTTTCCCTTCGTCAGTGAGCTTGTCGATTCCCCTTTTGAGCCATTCTTCAATGTAGCTTCTCATGGGGGCCACGTTGATCTCATCCCGGATTTTTATGTTGAAAAGTTCGTTTTCTAATTTTCTTAGATCGATAAAAATACTATGCATATCTTGTTCAATTTCTTCATTCTGTGCCGAATAGTCCACTAGCCAGTTGTCCACGTCATCTTGACCATATTCAAGGATGTCATAAAACGTTTCTAAAGACAACCCCTTTAAAATATCAAATTGTTCATCGAAGGCTTGCTTGGTTAAGGACAAGGACTTGAGGATTAAGTTTGGGTCTTGAACCTCATTGGCACTTCCGACTAAGTCTATTTCGGTCAGGTTTCTGAATAATTCTTCTTTTTGTGATATGGCTTGTTCACATGATTCGACAATGAGATGTAGGTTCTTAACTTTCTCTTTCCAGCATGCTTTTAATTGTTTGATCTGGTTTGGGGAGGGGAGATCTTCTTGTCTTCTTCTCATATCTGACATGTTGGTGACATGGTTTCCAAAAGGGATCACCATCTCTAGATATAAACATTCTTCATTTTTTAAATCCCCCTGCAAATGTCTGTGCAAAGCATGTGCCCTCGTTCCAAGGGAAGCTATATTTTGTGATGTTTCCCAGGCTTCAGTAATTAGCTCCATTATTTTCTTGATATTTTTCTCCACATAGCCTCTACAGGATGTGAGGAGGTTGGAGGATCCTTTTAACTTGGCTGCAAGGGTGGAGGTTTTTTCTAAAGGATTGGCAAACAATGGGGTAGGAATCAAAGCTTCCTCCAATTCCTTGATTCGGTCATTTAGTCTGGCATTCTCCGCTTCAATGCCTCCAATTGACTCATCAAGAGCATCTCTGGTTGCTCGGTGAGGTCGGGAGATTTGGGACAACTGGATATTCCTAAGGTTAATCTCTGAACGAGATTTCCCTTTCTTATTTCTTACATCTCTCTTTTCAATAATTAAATTTTTAGATTGGTTGTCAAAAACAACGCTCTGGAATACGAAGTATTCATCTTCGTAAAAAATGTTGGTCTCGGTTATTTCCATTATGGAACTATGGTGCATCCCGTTCACAGGCTTATCAACATCGCATAATACGTTATCCAGAGCAGTCTCAAGTTCCATGTCCTAACTTTCAATTTTGGGCTCTTTCGCTTGCCCCACAAGGTTTTTTATCTTCTTCATCACGGGAATCTTGTGAGAAATATCAATTTTTCTGCGAGGAGGGTTCTTATCTCCTCCTCTGTTTGAAGAATTGTGGGTTGCTTTCTTACTGGGGTGGGCCGTTGGAGCGATGCTCCGTGATTTCATGCTGTTGGGAGTGCTAGCCGGGGATTGGACACTCTTCTCACCGGATCCTTTTCGTTGTTGTTTGTACAATTCAATTGTGCTTTGCAATGTCTCTACGTCTCCATCGTCAGGAGAAGGAGTGTTGTTTTCATTGTCTTTGTCTTCGTTCAGGCTTGTATGGATAAAAGAGATGCTAAAGCCAACTGCTAGTAAATGTTCTAGAAAAATCCCATTAGGATCGAGCCCTCTTAGTCTTTCAACATATCTTAGGTTCAAGTTGTTGAAATGGCCTACGAATTCGTCAATCTTGTTGATGTTCCTGAACACGAAGTCCCCAACTTTCCAAGGTAGAGGAATGAACTGCTTTTTTCTCTTCTCATGGAAAAAATACAAAGAGTAGTTGTATTGCCTTTCTATTTCTGTAACAAACATCTTGTTCGTGATGTGACATGGAAGGAGAGAAATATTTTCTTTGGAGCCAAAAATCATTATTATAGTATAATTTTCCATTTGTTCAAGTCTCCCCTTCCTGTCCAAAAACTTGGTTGCCTAGTCAAACATTCGAGGAGCATCCTTTCCTAACAATAAAACTTTGAAAACCGAGACAAAGTCATTAAAAACCTTATAAAAACAATGGGAGGCCTTGTGCCTCCACAAGGCCTGGTACCAGAAGGTTACTGGGTCGAATTCATAGTTTTCCTTCTTGGACAGAGACAGTTTTGGAAACAGACATCAATGCGTTATCATGAAAACCATGTAGGATGAAATATTAAATTTATTCTCTTCTTTGAATCGTGACAATTGGGAACAAATTTCAATGGAAATTAGCTTCCCCCAATAAAAAATGGATTATTCCTTAACTGAGAAATACAAAATATAAAGAACCATGCGAGAAATGCCTGATGTGGACTCATGTCTCGTTATTCTTGTAAAAACTAAGAAATTTCTCATAATGGATTTCTAAAAGAACTAACCTGCAACTTTGTGATATCTTCAGGAACTGTTGTTGGGTCTTCCAGGAACTCGGGCAAGAGGTCCAACCCGTTATCATGTCTTTTTAGGAACTTCTTGTAGTCTTGTCCTCTGAAGGTCAATGTTGGCTACACCAATCTTAACATCTTGTGGAAGACCTAAGGTGACAAAGAAACATGAGAATGGTCGCGCAGTGGAATAATTCTTTGGCTTGAAATATATTTTTCGGTGCACTAAGAGACTACCTCCTTATAGTAAAAAACTTCAGGGACACAACCTGTACGAGTGATTCCAGAGGTCCAAATTACTTTGTTTTGGGTGGAACGAGATGAATAGTAAGAGTATGCCCTGGACCACTGGAAGTTCTGGTTCTCATGCCCAAAGATATTCATTGTATCTCCACAGAACTACTGTCGAGTTGCTGCCATAAGTTTACGAGAACGTTCGTTTTCTCCAGATGATGTTTGAAATGAACAGTTGGAAGGGATAATATAACCCTCCGCAAATCTTGGTCCAATGCGTGTGAATGGGAGATATCCTCGAGCCTTTCACTCATTAATGACAATCTCGACATCTAATGCATGATGGGATCTTAGCATTAACGACTAGTAATTGCATACTTAGAAGTGAGAAAGTGGTGGGTACGACGAAAAGCAATTAAGGATTGGATATTTCGTGAACCCGCCAACGCGACGACCCATGGAAGACATTCCATGTTGTTTGAGATGAACAATCGGAAGGGATAATATAACCCTCCACAAATATTGGTTTAATGTGTATTAATGGGATATCTCCTCGAGCATTTTGCTCATTAATGACAATCTTGACGGTTCCTGCATGACGAGCTATTAGCATTAAACCTTACTAATTGCATATCTAGAAATAAGTATGAAGGTGACGGGGATGGGGAAGAGAAATTAAGGAATGGATAATTATCGAAAGCGGTCGACCGAGCTTCAAAATAGAGTTACAAGGTATAACCAGAGATGTGAGGGCCCGACAGTCAAATTGTATGTCTCAGAAGTTTTGAGTGAAAAACGCATAACACGGAAGAGGGCATGATGGGGTTGTCCAGTGGTCAATTTGTATATCGCGAAACTCCGGGTACTGTTAGTAGGCCACCGAACATTGGAAGCGCAATCGTGAGGCCGCCTATCAGGGAACCTGCAATAAAAAAAGTGGCTAAGTATGGAATAGGGAAACGGTAGGCCGAACTCGCTTTCACTAATATATTGAAATTTGTAATAGATATCCCATTACTTGGCAAGATCTTTTCTGCATGTTTCTGACCAAGTTGTGTAGCGATAGTCAATGTGACTATCTCGTCGAGCCTTTTGCTTATTAATGATGATGTGTATGGTTGTTGTATGATGAACTGTTAGCATTAAAACTTGGTCGTTGCATACTTGGAAAGAAGTGTGAACGAGGCGGGAAAAGGAAACAATGACTAAGAATTGGAGATTTCGTGAACCCGCCAACCCAAGGATCCGCGAAAGAGATTCCGAGAAATGGGCAAGTATGGAAAGCAGTCGGATGGGATTCAAACTAGGGTAACAAGGGTTCCCCGGGAGACGTGACGCCCCGACGGTCAAATTGTATGTCTCAAAACTTTTGAGTGAAAAATGTGTAACACAGAAGAGGGGATGATGTGGGACTTTGACAGTCAATTTGTATATCGCAGAAGTCTAGGAGATCTCCTCGAGCCTTTCACTCATTAATGGAAATCTTTATGGTTCCTGCATGACGACCTGTTAGCATTAAATATTACTAATTGCATATTCAGAAAGAAGTACGAAGGTGGCGGGGACAGGGAACAACAATTAAGGAATGGCTAATTATCGAAAGCGGCCGGTCGAGCTTCAAAATAAGGTTACAAGGTATAACCAGCAGAGGTGAGGGCCCGAGGCTCAAATTGTATGTCTCAGAAGTGTTGACTGCAAAACATGTAACACAGAAGAGGGCATGATGGGGCAGTCCAGTGATCAATTTGTATATCGCGAAACTCTGTTGCGTATGTGTTATATTCTTTGCATGTGTGTGTGTGGGCGCGTCAGATTCAACAACTGCGTCTGACGATTCCTATTTTTAGCAGTTTTCTAAATTAATCCCAGATTAAGGGATTAGGGTTTTGGTATCTACGGAATACCTGAAAACATTGTATATATTGTATGGTGAATGGTGAAATTTGATATAATGAAATAAGAAAGGTTTTCCCGGTTGAGGGTTTCCAGTATAAATCTCTGTGTACTATGTGAATGAGCCATTGATTAATTTTTGTTTTGCTTAAGAATCTATATGGATTGTTGTACTTCACAGGTTTAAAACTTACAAACTCTGGGTACTGTTTGCAAGTCATGGAACATTGGAACTGAAATCTTGAGCCCACCTGTCCGAGAACCTGTAATAAAAAAAGTGGCTAAGTATGGAATATGGAAATGGTAGGCCAGACTCATTTTTGTTAATATATTGAAATTTGTAATAGATATCCCATTACTTGGAAATATATTATCTGCATGTTTCTGGACAAGTTGTGTAGGGATAGTCAGTGTGACTGTCTCCTCAAGCCTTTTGCTTATTAATGATGGTCTTTATGGTTGTTGCTTGATGAACTGTTAGCATTAAACCTTATTTTTTTCATATTTGGAAAGAAGTACGAAGGTGGCGGGCACATGAACCAGTGACTAGGAATTGGAGATTTCGTGAACCCGCCAACCTGAGGATCCAAAATAGGGTGACAAGGGTTCCCCAGAAGACGTGAGGCCCTGCCAGTCAAATTGTATGGCTCAAAACTTTTGAGTGCAGAATGTGTAACATAGAAGAGGGGATGATGTGGGAGTTTGACAATCAATTTGTATATCGTGGAGGTCCGTGTGTTGTTTGTAGGTCACATAACAATGGAAGTACAATCTAGAGGCCGTTTTCCTGGGAATCCGTGCTCGAAAAATTGGCTACGTATGGGATGGGGAAGTGGTCGGTAATAGGGAGGTCAATTTCGTAGATTGTGCTACCCTGGGTAGAATTGTAGATCACTGAATTTTTGGGTGCAAGATGTATATCACGGAACACGGGGAAAAAAATGGCTAAGTATGGAAAGGAACGACGGTCGATCGGAGTGTCATAAATGGCAGTTTAATGCATGTTAATGGGAGATGTCCTCGAGGTTTTTGCTTGTTAATGCCAATTTTTTTGTACCAGTGTGTTGAGTTGTCACTAGTAAAAACATAATTAATGTGCATTGGGAAGGGCACGAAGGTGGTGGGGATGGAAGGCAGCGATAGATGCTTTGAAACTTTTGTGAACCCGGGTAGAGTGAAGCTTGCGAGTTCGAGGAGTCCGGGGTGGAATTGTAGATCACATAATTTTTGGGTGCAAGATGTATATGATGGAACAAGCGGCAAGAGAGTTCGATAGCGCCAACCTCGGAAAACGTGGCCATAAAATTGGCTAAGTATGGAAAGGAATGACGATCGATTAGACTCGTGACATGAGAATATAGATGGAGATTAGGATCTGCGGTCCGCAAACCCGAGAACCCGCGATCATAGAAATGCGACTAAGTATATAACCAGAAAGGGATAATAGAGGGGAATAAGAAAAGGGAAAAAGGGGTAAGTATCTCACATAACAACATCTACTGTTCATTTATTAATGCCAATGTTTTCGAACCTCTGTGGTGATTTGTCACTAGTAAAATCATAATGAATATGCATTGGGAAGGGCACAAATGTGGCGGGGATGGAAGAGAGCGATAATTGGTTTGAAACTTTTGTGAACCTGGGTATAGTGAAGCTGGGGAGTTGGAGGAGTCTGGGGCTGAATTGTAGATCACATAAGTTTTTGGTGCAAGATGTATATGACGGAACACAGGGCATATGAGTCCGATAGCGCTAATCCGGGACCCGACGGTCAGATAATTGGCTATGTATTGAAAGGGAGGGTGGTCGGTCGGGATCATGATGTGATGATATAGATGAAGGTGAGCATCTACCATTTCGCCAACCCGGGAAGCGATGATCATAAAAATGCGACGAAGTATATAACCAGAAAGGGATAATAGAGGGGAAGAAGACAAGGGAAAAATGGGTAAGTATAGAGGAGGGAAAAGAAAGGGAGAAACAAACATTTAGTCTCAGCTATGCAATATAACTGGAGGTCGACAAAGTTAGCTTCAAGTTTAAAGAGACTTTGTTTATATTTATTCGAATAGTATTCATATTAATATATCTTAATACATTATTTGTGGTCCAAACGTAAACCATCTTCCAATTTTTAGGGTGTTTTTCGGCTCGCAAATTTCACTCAAACCCATAAGCAATAGAAAAAGAAACATATGACGTAACATTTTTATATGCAAGGATATTCTCAAATACAAGAAGCTATAATATATACAGAATATTGAACATGAACATGACGTCAGCACCTGAGTTTCCATGTTGAAATAGAGTAATTCATTGACTCTATTTCCGGGGCCCCAAAGAATGAAAGCAGGACAAGCCTACCCATTTGTTTCTTAAGTATAGGGTGGGCGCCACAGAACTGTGTCCTATCGCAAATTATTCTTCCATGTAAAATGTAAGGAGCGAATAGAGTAGATTTGTTTAAATCAAAGTGTTGGGCAGGGGAAAAAAAAACTTGTCGTGCATGTTTAACTACGGATCAAAGAGAATTTTAAATTCTTGTAGAAAGAGGTTGAATTCATCTATCAATAGTTGTACAGGCAAATGAGTCAATTTATAAAAAAATAAAAATAAAAATTATATATATATATATATATATATATATATTAAACATTGGAAAACACCATAAAACAACCTCAAATATTTTATATTCAAATAAAATGGGTTACAAAATACATCTGAGATCATTTCCCAAAATAACTCTCTTGGAATTTGTAAAAAAATGTATAGTTCAAAACATATTCTCTGGAATTTAAATGCATTTTCCATAATGACTTGGATTTGGGCTCCCGCGGACCATAAAGCAAATATGTACAAGAATCAAGCTTGTATAAAGAAGAAAGTCGGCCATGGAAGACAACAAGACTTGGCAAGAAGAAAGACAAAATTGTCAGTCCTCGGTTAAACCTTTCTATTTAAAGAGGTAGACTAATTGGATGAAGACATTGACAAAGAAAGAAGAATGTGATCAATATGAAATTACTATTATGGTTTCCCATGCCTTGTCATTTGCTCAATGATGTCCTTTTATGGCTTTCCTCGGTGGTTATGGGAACCATCTCAAGCGTCCTTTGCCCTTCATTGGCAATCTTGTCGACAACCTTTTTGAACCACTCCTTGATGTAGCTCCTCATGTCTGTCACGTTGATTTCATGCCGGATTTTTACACTGAAGAATTCACTTTCCAAGTCCCTTAGATCAATAGAGAGGTTGTGCAATGCTTCTTCAATATCTTGGTTTTTAATCCAATAATCAACTAGCCAGTTTTTTCACGCCATATTCACCATATTCAAGAATGCTATAGAAATTTTCAAATGACAATATTTTATAGATTTCAACTTGATCATCAAATGATTGCATGGTTAAAAACATCGAGTTGAATATCAATTTTAGGTCTTGGACTTCATGGGTGCTTCCATTTAGATCTATCTCAATTAGCTTCTTGAATAGTTTGTCTCTTCTAGATATGGCCTGGCTACATTAGCTTTTTATTCAACATTCCGTACTTTGATAAGTGTTAATTTCCCTCTATCATTGAAAACTTGGGGTTTAAGGTGCCTTCCTTGTAATGTTCTTGGTCATCCACATATGAGACAACTTAGAGATGTGATTCATGCACAATTCAAAGACGAGGGAGTGGTTTTATGTGACGTCAGCTTTGGGAGAAAAAAATTATGTTAGCCAACATAAGTTGAGACAAAAAAATTCAAGTATCTTATGATTGGTATTCTCCTTGTATTCGATCGTTTGTTTGGTTGAAATCCCCGCCTGAATATTTGTATGTTGAATTTCTTTTTTTTATTGCTGTAAATTGGAAGGGACGTTCAAGTCACCTGCAAAATGATCCTTTGTTGAAGTATATAGCTTTTTACAATAACAAATATTTGGAAAGTGTATCAAATGCTGCAGACCACACCATAATCTATATTTCGTTAGAGGAGTGGCACATATCGTGGCTCACAAAATGGTCAGGAATATTCAGAAGTGACGCTAAATATTACTCCATGCTTGAATATACTCATAAGGAAATTATAAATTTGGATCCTCACGAAGGTGAGAAACTGGTTGAATCAACATTATAAAATTACAGAACTTTCTATGTCAAAGTTTGTTGAGCAACTTCTGGATGTAGTAACAGACTCGATAGAAAGCTAGCTTCTATCTCAATTTTTTTTGAGCGACCTCTGGATGTAGTAACATAATCGAAAGACAATCAACTTTTGATCACTACCGGTACTAATGTCAATTGTATCAAGTCGTGACCCCAGGCTCCAGGTAGCTTCAACTTCAGACATCGACACTGGCTGTGACTCCAGGGTCTAGATAGCTTTAGCTTCAGACATTGACACTGGTGGTGGCAGTGGGAACAATGTCATCGATTGCAGGGTGGTAATGTGGTGAACAAGTAGGTCTATCATTGTCAAAGAACTTAGACAACAGAGTTGTCAGACCTGCAAAAGAGCATCGACTTTAGAGTTTCTTTGTCACGACAATTACAATGTTGATGTGAGTCCAGAAATATTTGGAGGTTGTGTGTCCTGTGCGATGATGACCTCGACATTAGGTGCATGTCAGACATTTATTATTTGGACACTGCGTTGTTAATGCAATTTCCATAGTCGACGATGGGTCGAATGCATTGCCACAAGAAATATCAATTGTGTAATTAATTTACATCCTCGAAGGATGTGAATCACAAACAATGCCTGAAACTTTTAGACCAGTTGTGTGTTGAAAAAAATACATTATTTTATATTTTAAAAAATAAAAAAATGTATTTTCTATGTCTAACATTAGGTTGCACACATAAACATTTTTAAGTTAACTGAAATTAATATATAGTCAACTTAGATCCCCGAAAGCGATCAAACTCGCTAGAGCTAGTTTATTTCCATCATGTTGGTTGGGATAGAAGGATCGACCACCAAGAGAAAGAAACAAGCTAGCAATAAAAGCATATGTGCAAACCCAAGATGGGGATGGAATCACTCTACGACCAGGAAAACACTTTGTGCTTATCAACCTGTGATACCGATGAACAACTCGAGAGATGCTTGCAATGAGGTCATGGCGATTTGTTTGAACCAGACAAGTTAATACTTCAATCATCGAGCAACTTCCGTTTTTTTCAAATATCAGATCTACTGCAACAAAAGAAATGCATTTTCCTTATTCAAAGCACGAGAAACAACAAGAAGATTGGTATTTGGTGGAAATATCTCTAGAATATCTACTACATCAAGGTATCTTCTAAAGAATGAAACAACATAATTACATGAAGGTGGTAGTAAAAGGTGATCTTCAGAAACCAAATCATTACCTGAATACGTCAAAATTTCGACAGAAGGTGGTAGTATAAAGTAATCTTCAGAAAGTGTTGCAAAGTCCATAGTCCAGAATTCCTTCCCATTAAATTTTCCCAGTTACTTGTCGATGCAGGCATTCGAAAATTTTGAGAGCCTCGTTCCTTGATTATATACCCACCTTCAACCACTAGGAGAATATTCTTGCAAAGAGTGGTAAGCTCTTCGACCCAGATGCAATTATTTGCATAGGAATAGTGAAAAACATGTGCAGTAGTGATATAAAGTTGATTATATGTCAATTCTGTTACTATATCTAGAGTTCGGTGAACACACTTTGAGAAAGAAGCTGACTTTTTGTCAAGTCTGTTACTACACCCATAATTCGCTCAACAAACTTTGACATAGAAAGTTTTGTAATTTTAGGATGTTGATTCAACCACTCATACAGTTGCTCACCTTTGTGAGGATCCAAATTTATATTTTCCTTCTGAGTATATTCGCGCATGGAGTAATATTTGGCATGAATTCTGAATACTACATACCATTTTGTAAGCTACGATATGTGTGACTCCTCTGACGAAAGATAAATTCTGGTGTGGTCTACAGGATTTGATACACTTGCCAAACCTATGTTGCTGGAAGAAGCTATATACTTCAACAAAGGATAATTTTGTAGGTGACTTGAAAGTCCCTTCCAATTTCTAGTAACAAAACAAAGAAGTTCAACATACAAATCTTCAGGCATGCCTTTCAACCAACCAAAGGATCGAATACAGGGAGAATACCAATCATAAGATACTTGAATTTTTTTTGTCTTAGTTTCTGTTGGCTAACATAATTTTTTTCCCTCAAAGCTGACGTCACATACAACCACTCCCTCTTCTTTCAATTGGGCCTGAATGGCATCTCTAATTTGTCTCACATGTGGATGACCAGGAACATTACAAGGAAGGCACCTTAAAGCCCAAGTTTTCGATGATAGAGGGAAATGGGAATAAGTATTTAAAATGAACGCTGGAGGATGATAATATAATCTTCCATAAATCTTGGTTTAATGTGTTTTAATGGGAGATGTCCTCGACCTTTTCTCCTATTAATGTCAATATTTTCTAATATGTGTGGTGAGTTGTCACTAATAAGGCATGATTAATGTGCATTGGGAAGGGTGCGAAGGTGACGGAGATGGACGTGAGCGAAAAATGATTTGAAAGTTTTGTGAACCTGGAAGCCCGGGAACCCACGAATCTGTGATAACAGGAGGTGAAGAATCGACTAAGTATGGAAAGGTAGGGCAGAATGCCTTAAAAAAACTAAAGTAAAGAACAATTTTTCCGAGTTCAAGATCCACAAAAAACAAAGTTTAGATCCCATAATATTGATCTCTGCCAATCCGATATTAGGCGACTAGAGTGCATCTGGGGTGCTTGTGAGAAAAGCTAATGCTTTGATGAAGATTTGTTTGTATTGCAAAATGTGACAGTAATTGTGTCCTGATAGTATTTAAAATGAACACTGGGGGATGATAATATAATCTCTCGTAGATCTTGGTTTAATGCATTTTAATTGGAGATGTCCTCCATATTTTCGGTTATTAATGCCAATATTTCCGAAACTGTGTCGTGAAATGTCACCAATTAAAAGAGTACGTAATTTTCATTGGGAAGTGTGCAAGGGTGGCGGGGATGGACATGAGCGATACATGATTTCAAACTTTTCTGAACCCGGGAGTCCGCGAACCCGCGAATCTGTGACAACAAGAGGTGAAGAATCGACTAAGTATAGAAAGGCGAGGCGGTCAGAAGGACGAGGACAGACTCATCGTAGGTAGAGTGAAGCTTGCGAGTTCGAGGAGTCTGGGGTCGAATTCTAGATCACATAACTTTTGGGTGCAATATGTTTATCATGGAACACAGGGCATGAGAGTTCGATAGCGCCAATCTGGGAACTCTTGGCCATAAACATTAACTATGGGAAAAACATTCTCAGCTATGGAATATACCTGGAGCTCGACAAACTTAGGTTCAAGTACAAAGACAAATTGTTTATATTTATTCCAATACTAGTCATATTATTTTATTTTAATAGTATTTTTGTGGCCCAAATGTAAACCATGTTCCAATTTGAAGGGTGTTTTCAGCTCGCAAATTTTGCTCAAACGCATA
Source organism: Picea sitchensis (assembly GCA_010110895.2). Classification (NCBI taxonomy): domain Eukaryota; kingdom Viridiplantae; phylum Streptophyta; class Pinopsida; order Pinales; family Pinaceae; genus Picea; species Picea sitchensis. The sequence goes on from SNQJ01S0120098.1 coordinate 21,631, forward strand.
GGCAATAGAGAAAATATGAGTTAACATTTTCATATGCAAGCATATTCTCAAATATGACAACCTGTAATATATGCACAGTATTAAAGAGGGACATGACGTCAACACCTTTGTAGATGACCATGGGCTAGCACAATATTGCATTCTTACTATGATGATGCCATAAAAAAACTAAAATAACCAACAATTGTTTACCAATTCAAGATCGACACAAAAAAATTATCAAATCCCATAATATTCTCCCATTAATGCATTTTAATGGGAGATGTCCTTGATCTTTCCGCTTATTAATGCCAATATTTTCAAACCTGTCTGGTGAGTTGTCACTAGTAAAAGCACAATTAATGTGCATTGGGAAGGGGTGAAAGTGGCGGGGATGGAGGGGAGCGAAAAATGATTTCAAACTTTTGTGAACTCGGGAGTCTATGAACCCGCGAAACTTTGAAGACTCGACTAAGTATGGAAAGGTGGGGTGATCAGATAGAGGCATCATAGGTAGAGTGACGCTTGCGATTTCGAGGAGTCCAGGGCCGAATTGTAGATCACCGAAGTTTTGGGTGCAATATGTATACCCCGAACAAGGGTGTGAGAGTTCGATAGCACCCACCCGCGAACCCGCAGCCATAAAATTGGCTAAGTATGAAAACGAATGATGGTCGGTCAGACTCGTGATGTGAATATATAGATGGAGATGAGGATTTTTCATTTCGCCACCCCGGGAACCCGCAAGTATAGAAACATGACTAAGTATAGAACCTGAAATGGATAAATAGAGGGGAAGAAGAAAAGGGAAAAACGGGTAAGTATAGAAGAGGAAAAAGAAAGGCAGAAAATAACTTTATCCCTCACACAACAACACTTAAGTCTGATAATTATGAAGCCATAGAAACACATTAACTATGGGAAAAAACATTCTCAGCTATGAAATATAGTTGGAGCTCGACAAACTCTGGTTCAAGTTCAAAGAGATGTTGTTTATATATATTTCAATATTTTTCATATTATTTTATTTTAATAGTATTTTTGGTGGCCCAAATGTAAAACCATGTTCCAATTTGTGTTTCTCAAGTGGAGATGTGTTTGTGTAGACACATTTCCTTGAACCATAGTCCAAGGGCAGGGAAAGTGCAACGTGGATTGTTTGTTGAGCAAACACTTGTTGGAAATTAAGCAATGTATTTCCAAGTACACGTATCATTTGCATAGTATCAATATGATTTTTTTCATGTTCTTTGCGTATTCTTTTGAATGGACTTGTCATAGATTTGTCAACCTTTGTCATGTACGAGGTACAATATAATGCTGTGGCATATGCATTGAGGACATATTGTGTGTATGTATTTGCATTCCACATAACTAGTTGGTCCTTGGAGAAACTGTTGTTCCATATATGTAAAAGTTTTCGTTTAGGGAAAACTTTTGGTTGTTTAATTGTAGATTGTATGCCTTGGATGTGCTCATCTTCTGTTAGATTTAGCTCTGCCAAGAAATCTTGGAAGCTCATTAAGTCATCAAAGTCTCCTTGTTCTATAAATGTGAACAAAGATTTAAATTTCTCAATGAGAACATTGTACTCCAAACTAATTGGCTCTACGATTCTTGTTGTTCTCATTGGCGGCATAGGGAAGTTGTATCTGAAATGTGAATTTTTTCGTTTTCTATAGCTTCTTGTATGATAATGTCTATGAAATTTGGCAAGCCCTAGATCCAAATGATATGTGTCGCATTTCATGTATTTGTCTAGAAACTGCTCAATCCGTGAGTTGTTTTCATTTCCATAGATTGGTGCACCCTCTATCCAAAACAATGCATGGTCATGCCCAATCCCTCTATTCTGGAATTCAGTCACAAAACAATAGTTTGATAGTAGTCACAAAACAGTGCCTGGTCAATTCACTCACTGGTTTGTTGTTTGTTTCTTTCTCTTGTTTGCTTCAACTTTGCAAGGTTGAAGACCTGCATCCGTAGTTGGACTTGTTGTTTCACTTTGTAGGGTTCATATTCTGCATATGCGATTGGAATTGCGTTTCTGGCGTTGCGCATTGGCGGGTAAGTTTCAGTGCCAGGGTTGCACTCAAACGTATGGTTTTCAGGAACATAAAATTTGAGGAGAACATTCAATTTCCTTTTTTATATCTCACTATGGGTGCAACATAGGTGGGTTATCTGTCCAACATTGACATTCAAAGGGGAACATGACATTTTGGAAGGAAACAACATAAAAAAAATGCACCTAACATATGGTTTTCAAGAACATAAAATACAAGGAGAAAATTCAATTTCCTTTTTTATATGTCACTATGCCTGTGACAGAGGTGGGATCTCTGTTGAACAACAATGTTCAAGGAAAATACCAAGACAACATTGCACTCCTGTTTCTCTGGTCGTAGTAGTTATTATCGCATAGTTTGTAGCTAGGAATAAAGGCTATAAAGTAGAAAGCCAAACTGGCGTAATAGGAACCTATCCCACCCAATGTCACCACGATGGGGAGGTTCTTTATCTTTAGGGAGGTTAGGCCTAGGGGAGACGTCTCCCGTGACCTGGGGTTTTGAAGAGGCTAAAGGATAATCAAACAATAACAAGTTTCCCCCCTTCACAAATTACCACCAAAACAGATAGTCCGACCTATAGCCAAAAAAGTTAACCAAATAGAATCCCTGCCTGAGAACAAAGCAACAATAAACTGATATATGCAGGTTTTGATTAGTACTTCATATATATCTACGACTATCTGATAGTCAATATAAGTAATTTGAATATAAATATTGACGGAGTCAATGTTTATTAATAGCAATAAATATCATGTCACTTCATCAATAATTATTAAAATGATGTGGCATTCAATGTAATAAACCAACACTTCAATTAACTTATGCCTAAATCACCATTCAATTGTTCAAAAGATGAAACGTTGTTGCAATAAAGATGTAATAACCAATGATGACGTCAACAACTAGGGTTAGTAGGGTTAGCTAGAGCTAGGGTTAGTGTAGTTAGGGTTTAATATTTCAAAGGGTTTTTTGAGAGTTGTTTTGATCAATTTCACTTCAACGCTGGAGGTCTTAGGATCAATGCCTTCTACGGTAAAATGGAGTCAAATTAAAGGAGGATGCAAGGGTTGAAGGAGGACGACTAAAGACTGGAGGGAAGAGATCATCAATGCTGCTATGGCAGGGCCTCAGAGACAAAACCCTAGGGGAGAGAGGCTCACTCTGGTGTTTCTATGGCAAGGCCTCGTGCTCTCTCCTCCTTCCTTAGATGGAAATAATGGCTAGCATGAAAGATAAAGTCAAGACAAGAGAGTCAAATGAGGGAGAGTGTTGCTACAATAAGGCTCTATCATTAAAACCCTAGAAGAAAAGGACCCTAAGTGTAGATAACCTAGGCTTGGGACGTCTTCTCCTTCTTGAACTCAAACAGGTACGACTAGCAAAGGGAGAAGAGGATAAAGGAGTGTAGCTATGGCTAGGCTCTCTTTTTCCTCTTCAATGGATGAATAAACTCTCTATCAGGGGACATGAGACAAGGACCTACTTGTGTGCTTGTCACCTAGGGTTTTTAATCAACAAATTATAAACATATGCAAGAATATAAGACTACAACCATTCATTCAAGAATTTTTACAGAAAAAGCACTTACATATCACCATGAAATAGTATGCAAACCCTAATTGTAACACCTTCCTTCAAGAGAATTGCCAAAATATGCCAAAAAATATTCCTTCAACAAGTGTGCCTTCCTTAAATCAACCAAATACCCAAGATAAGGCGCAAATTTCAAACCTCAGTAATGAGTGAGTAAGTTGTTATAAAATGAGAGTGAAAATCCATCATTTATACAAAACCTTGACCTAATTTTACATTTTAGGTCAGGTAAAAGGCCGACAAGGCCAAAATATCAAAATCATACTGTTTTACATTAAATGGTCATATAAAAACCCTAAATAAGCAGAAAAGAGAGTAAAATCCCCTCTAAGGGAGGCGCTATCCCTTTCCAGGGCAAATGAAACATCCTGGAGCAAAATGTTAGCCCTCCAGGGGCTTCTCCAACATGCCACACGTGCCACTGCTGCCCAGTCTGCCTCCAAAGATGCCCAATAGGCTGGATGATGTCATGGTCATCAAAGGTGACATCCCAGGCCTTCCAAGGCCAACGTATCAATAAAAAGGGCTCATCCCCCTAGGCTAAGCTATTCTGGGGTGCCTCTGGTGGAACGCCCTCTTCTTCTCTGGTGCAAAAACTATGATCAACCTCTGTCCTATCTTTGCCCCCTGATGGGGTCTCAACATCCATCTGGTGGGATCTTCAGCCCCATGGAGGTCCGAACTGATCATCTCCCTATGTGTACCGGTCCAAATGGTACCTGTCCGTCAGGTATGGTCCTGCACATCAAAGGCTACGCCCTCCATGGGCTCATCAGTCACAGGGATCATAGCAATGTCAATCACATTTCATCATTAATATTATTAAACACATGCATAAAATCCCTAATACATTAGTTGACAGCTCAAAGACGTTATGCAAGCCTGCGATACAAGTCTGGGGAAAAAGACAAGGCGTCCTATTGGGCTAGTGTCCACAGGAAAAGGAAAGTTCCTGGAAATACCTCTTCCAAGCCATGTAAGTGGGTGGTGTGGTCAGGGGATGTCCAAGCATGTGGGTGCAATGATGGCCAAGGATGAAAAGGTGTTACCTGTGGGTGCCTTTGTAGAAGGCGAGCTGTCCCTATCTTGGATGCATTTTTTCCAAGCCCATTCTTGCCTTCATTCTTTTTATTCCTTTTATTCTTTTATTTGTTTTTTTTGTTCAAAATATAATCAAGGGACACTGCCTTGGCATGGTGACCAGAGCTGACAGCGTTACCCACAAGTACTTTCGCAAAGATGAGAAGGTTGGCTCGTGACGAGACCCCCTTTCCCTTGGCCATGCAACCAAGAGTCACTGCCCTGGTGTGGTAACCAACTGGTGGCGATGTCATACTTCTAGGTACCCATGGACCTAATAGGCTAGCTCGTGATGAGACCCCCTATCCTTTGATTAGGTATTGTTTTATTAGTTTTCCGGGTCCCTCTTGTTTCTTGCTAAGAATCATTTTATTGCTTTCTCGGGGATCCCTGGGTGAAGCATCTTGAGGTTCATTCTTAGGCTTTTATCTTTTACCAGCTTGCTTTTACCTTCTAAGCCTTTAGCCCCTTCTTCCCACGAGGTAAGGTGCAGTCCTGAAAATAGGTCAACCCAATGCCCGAACAAGGGGAAAGGGATAAGTGAGCAGGAGATAAAATTGAAAAGTGTTTTTATGATGGGAGATGACGATGGCTTTTCAGAAATCCCCCCAGTGGCAAACCAAAACCTACAAACACATGCTTGCTAGGGCACCCTGTCAATCCCCCCAAACATGGTCAAGTGAGCAAATGCAAGATCCAAGCAGTTGTTAGAGATAAGAGGAATCATATGCATATATTTAAAGGTTTCAATGATTAAAAGTGACACATACCATGATACCTAGACCAATTACATCATGGAGAAAGAACCTCTTCTAATATAGGACCAATCCGATGGTGATGGATGTTGTTGCTACTGTCAAGAAAAAAATGATGGGAGAAAAA
>SNQJ01S0120101.1:12464-23134 GCA_010110895.2 Picea sitchensis
TCAGGACCTCCTTTCTCTTGGACACACACTGGGGTGCTGTGAGATGGCTCAGGACTCTCGTTGTCACTATATATATGTATAATTTTGCTCAGGGGGTTATGCGCTTGGGTTTCTATCGACACCCGACCTGTCTCTTTTTGAGTTGTCCCACATTCTAAGGAATGGATAGGCGATGTTGAGGATTCAAGATTACCTAACCTATTGGTGTTGTCAAGATTCATGGGAATAAGGCCGCTTGACTCTGTCGGGGCACTTCGGACGGTAGTTGAAATCATAGGTTTTATGATAAGGTAGGGATCATCCTGCATCCTCTTCATTAGCAGCTGGCCTTTATGGTATAAAAGTGCACCCAGCTCTTCTGCAGCTTGAACTACAGGGAAATCCCTGATTTGTATTGGGGATTCCTGATAAACTATCGCCACCTCGATTCCCTCTTGGGGATCACCTATTCCTTTGTCGGGTTCATATACTATAGTTCCTTCCTGAGCCCTGAGAATTTCTTGAGCTGTCTGCTCCAAAGACGTCACGTGTTCTTCCAAACTCATGGTTTTGAATTTGGTCATTCGAGGATCATCCCTTATTGACACCACTTCATCCCAATCTTGAGCATTTTTGGTGAATATTTCATCTTCAAATCGATCATGGGCATAGGGCCAACACAATGATACCTGCAATGAATGTTGTAAGACCAGTCCCTTGGGATCATGTTTGTGGAATCGGCCAGTGTGGAAATGGAATTCTAATTGAATCATCCCTTCTTTCTTAGCATGTATGGTATCTTTGACCATATAGAAGTCGATATGAAACCCATATGGGATGAAGGAACGCTTCTTGTCCTTTACTAAGGTGGCATTGTATCCTTCCAGGATGGTCTGGTAGCAAATTTCTCCTAACACTAGTCAGTCAGGAAAACTGGGAGCAATCATTCTCCCCATGTAACCTGCAGAGAAGAGCCATCAATTATATGTATGGTTCCCTTAGATTGGTCATTGGGTACCAGCCAACAATCCAGTTCGTGAATTTTTTGTCTTCCCTCCACAACAATGCCATGATTTTGTTGGTATCATGTGATGCATAGAAAATCAGAATGAAATTAGTGCTCATCTTTTATTCCATCTCCATGAGCTTGTAGTAACTCTCAACCTATGATGGCAAGAAAAACCCAATGCATCCACCATTATCATCATTGATTAAACATTTATGTGCGTTGGTGTGGTCAATGAGCCACTTTATGAGCTCTATGCAAGGAAACACCGGAGTTCGGATTGCCACCATGTGTAGATAATCCCTACGGATGTTTGGGAGGACATCATCATAAAGATTCCTTGTATCAGGATCGTTGTGCGGGGTATACTCAAGGGGTTCTTCTTTCTTGATTTTCTTAAATAATTCTTCCCATCGAAGAAATGTTGTTTTGGCTCTAATGTTTGCCTATGTGTCTCCGAAGGTCGGAGGTTGGACGAAGGCCTTATTAGAATATGTCTTGATGATAGGCACCATTTTTGGGGTGAATTCTAATTGTCTCGCAACTGCTAGGGAGGATCCATCTCCTACTTCTGGTTCTTGCGGATTTGGCAGTCTTGGGGATTTCATGGTGGAGGGTTTCTTTGGAGGCATTGTTCCTGCAATTAAAACAACCTTTAAACATGTGTACAGAGCAGTGTTGGGTTGTGAACTCATAAACTGAAGCGTAAAACACCACAAGTGGATACATACCTGTAATTCCTGCTAATAAATTTGTCTAATGCTTACTGAACTTTGGATGGATTATTCGGGTTGTCAGCCCTGCTCCTCTGTTTTTTCTGAAATATTTGTCGTGCAGACAACATATAACTGGAGAGACTCTATTCGTCATATCAACCAGTTAATATGACTAATAAATGCAATTCAAAATGAAACTACCATCGATTCTCTGCAATTAAATCCTAACTTGTTGACAGTGGAGGCGCGAAGTCAGATGCATTGTATCAACAAGTTAAAATGGATTCCTTTGATCCATGCATGGATTAGAAACTAATGTGCGAACCATGATTTTATTAACACCTTCAATGCATCATACCTAGCGAATCTGAGGGTTATAACGTCTTATCATGTCATGTCTTTCTAGCTTGGAGGTCAGGGATCGACACTTTTTAAAAGTAAAATTTAATGTGTGTTTTATTTTGTAATTCTTCGATGCCGAAATCATGTCGGGTGTCAAAAATTGGCGATACCACTCTTCTCTTTGCACGATGCTTACCTTTTCTTTTTTCTGTCGAAGTCAAATGGGTCAGTCTTTGGCAATACCTTTGCCAAAGTTCAATCGTAAAAATAAAGACTTTCAACTTCCGACGTCGATGAAGATCGGTGTTCAGTTATTTTAAACTTCTCAAACAATTTTCAACACCTTTAACTTTTATCGATGTCGAACTCCTAAGAGTGTCGAGGAAAGATTTAGTGTGTTGATTCCCTAAGTAGCTTATTAAGGACCCTTTAACGATTAAGATGATTCTTTGTTGTATGTTCAGGCAGGATTTGGAAAATTCAAACATGAACATAAAAAATAAGCGTAAGTATCAGTTTAATACTAAAGGAAAAATAGACAGTGTAAAGGATCAAGTGGTACCCAAAATTTGAAAATGAACATATACTTTTAGGGTGTGTTGAGTTCTCAACAGAACCAATACAAACCCTTTAACCTCCACATAAAATAACATAATCTAAAAGTTATATAACAAGGAGAGCTTTGAATTATTCAATGCCTCTTATGTTTAATTTAATTAAACATTATAAATTCTTTAACATAAACCAATTTCTATGGGGATTATGCAATCATACAGGTCATCTTCAATTGTGCATGTTTAACACCATAACATTGAAATAAAACCATTACAACCATCTTCATTCACTGCAAAATTTGTTTCCTTTTAATTGCAGGCTTTTAATTTCATATGTTACTTAGCAACATAATGATCCCAGTAAAAAAAATCAGACCAACTAAGGGCATGATGGAGTGCAATCTACACCAACCATAATTTTGCATAAGATTAATGTCAGCCCTACAATTCTTATCATGTGATAGACTGGGTTCGAAGGTATGGTGGCTTAATTCACCATTGATCCACCAATAAAAATCAACCAAAAGAATCGCAATAACATAAGCCAATCAACCCTCCATTTTCAGGTTAGTGTCATCCTTGTTATAACAACAATAAAAATCAATAAAAACCAATGATGCAAGTAACAGGTTTACCCACTATTCATTTAGAACCAAACTCAAAATTAAATCCCCAGCATGTGTTTACAATGATCGCACCAAAGAGGTTCAGATCTGACCGGAGGGAGAGAGTATTAGTTAATGGAGTTTATACAACCAAAACTATAACACCATCATTACAAACTATGACACAGTTGAATCCAAAATGCCACTAGAAAATTGCCCTCGTATATATTCAAGACTGTGGGAGGAAGTTTGACAGTGCCACCATCCAAAAACCAATCATATACAAGATCCAAGCTTCATATTCACCCAACCAACTGTCACATAAGTTCTGAATAGGTTGTGGTCGGCACCTGGGGGGTAACAAAAACCTTGTTTCTCCATTTCATTAATAACAACAGTTTCATCAAACCACATAGGGTCGCAAAAAACACCCACATGAAGAACATAACAATTTAGATGGGGAAAGATATGACATAGGCCATAAAAGTTTCCTATGACTGTGTGGCACGCCAAGAATAAAAAACCATTGCAACCAAAACACCATTACTATTAATGGAGGTAAACCCATTTCAAATTTGCAGAAGGAGTAAAACAAAGAGTCATATCATACCACAGTTATCATAACCAGTCCCAAAAATGGAGTATCAAAACCAATATATTATCAACCATCCCAAAATCAAAATTTTCAACTATGACAGGGAACAACAATATCATTTGTGCAACCATAACCCATAAATTCAACAAAAAAGGAACCATAAACCATTTACAACATGCCAACCAACTCACACAGACAGAGCATATATATTTTCCACCATAACTTTAGAAAGTAAGCACCCAGTAAGAAGAATCTAAGAGCTAACCGTCTATTATGCATTGGAGTAGAGTGCAAAATGAATGGAAGACAAGAAATGCATACATTTTGTGGAAAACGCAAAGGAAAAACCAACAACTCTGTTGTTTTCTCCAAAAGCTAAGAAACACGGAGTAACCACATCCCAACCCAAACACAATGTGAACCAAGGAGGGTGGAAGCTTTGGGGTATGGTTGGAGAGACATGCAATAGTTGTATGTCATTTCCAACATAAATGACCACCAACCCAAGTACGAGTGTGCCATACACTAGCCTCAAAACCTTAGCATATCAAACCATATAATAGGCCACAATTTGTGAAATTAATCAACGATTTAACACTTTGTTGTATGCAACCTTAACATCATACTCCATATCCATTTCTATAACAAGGGGATCAACACATAACTCACATTAAAACGTATCATATAATATGATCATAATACCATATGTCTAACAAATCTCAAATTACAAGGGTTGAATTACCCTCAAAATAATAACATAACTATTGTCCACCATCATAACCATGAACAATATGTGTGTGAGTTGAAGCTTGAACCTTTACCATATGTTAGAGTAGATGTATGGAAGTTTTGATAGAAGTACTTATCACTTTATTTAATCTTTTAAATTGTCAGCCATTATAATCATTGATTGCATGTGAAAAACTTGTTTGAATTTTTGTGTTTTCTCAACCTGCAAATGATTTAGTAAAGTCTTCATGAATGAAAATTAGAGCAGTGTTTCCTCTTCATCATGATTCAAACAAGGAGGTCCCACCTATATAGCTATTATTTAGTATATGTATATAAATAGTAAGTCATTGCAACCCATTTGTAGGCAGGGGTATTACGTTGTGCTTCTAGGCGTCAACAATCTCCGCAATATCCTGAATGAAACTCTGCAACTAGCTTGTCTACTTCTTCTTTATTTACACACCTCAGTATTACCCCATCAGGGTTCCTCTACTGAAGACCATCATGCGTCGAGAAACACTTCATGTATTTGAGCCTTAAGTCTCCCCTCTTATGATCGACAAGATGATTAGGACAAGTAATATTCTTCAAATAATAAATAATGTATGAATATCATTCATCATCCTCAATTTCACTTATTACAACATTGATCTATTCTTCTTCTCCCATTTCGATAACTTCCTTATTTATTTATGTCAACATCCTAGCTAATCTGTGTCCTTTGATTATGTTGTATGGTTTGATATCCAAGTTGTGTTGTTGTATTTGTGAAACACATTTTCCCCTTGATCCAAGACAAAGTTGTTGTGATAGGACATCCTTTACGGTGGGGTATGAGATGAAATCTTTAATCTTGCTATACCCTACATAGGTTTTAAAATGCTTGAGGAAATTGACAAGAGCATAGGATTTATTTTCTATAATGGTGTAATTTATCTCTAAGTCTCTAAGGGATTTGTTGATGATGAAAGAAAGGATGATTAAATCCTTAGAAAAATCTGGACTGAATAGAACTGGAACGATATTTATTGCCTCTTTGATATTTTGGAAATCCTTCTTTTCCTCCTCATTCCATTTGAAACATGGGTCATTTTTTAACAAGAAATCAAGGGGTGTCATGATTTCAACAAAGTTTGGAACATACCTCCTTATGAAGTTGATCTGTCCAAAGAAATATTGCAAGGATTTCTTATCTTTAGGGAGGGATATTTTCTTGATGGCTTAAATTCTTGAAGGATATATTGAGATGCCATCCTTGGAGATGATATATTCGAATAACTTCCCTTTATCCACACCAAAAATTGATTTCTTTGGATTAAGAGTGATGTCATATTCTCTGCACCTTTGAAAAATTGTCCTTAAGTGTTGGATATGTTGATCTCTTTACTTGGAGATAGCGATTAGGTCATCCTGGTAAATCTCTATGAGTTTCCCAATTAGTTCCCTAAAATCATAATCCATGGCACGTTGGAATTTAGCTCCTGCGTTAGTCAACCCAAAAGGAATTCTCAAATAATTGTAAGTTCCCCAAGGGGTAGTGAAAGTGGTTTTGAGTTGGTAATCCTCCTTTATGAGCACATGGTTATATCCTAAAAAAAATTCAAGCATGGGCATCATTCCTGCTCCAGTAACCCTTTGTAAAAGGTACTCCATGTTTGGCAATGGATAGTTGTATTTAAGGGAGGCTTGGTTCAAATTTATGAAGTCAACACATATCCTGATGTCACCAATTTTATTTTGGAAAATGAGGATTGGAAAACCAATATGAATACCTGATGGGTTCGATTATCCCTGCCTCAACCATTTTTTGCAACTCCCTTTGGACTTGTGGGGCAACTTTCGAGTTCATTTTTCTGAGTTTCTGTCTGAAGGGTTATGTACCTTCTTTAAGAGGAATATCATGTTGTATAATGTCTTCATGATATTCCTTCAAATATTCATATGACTAGGAAAACAAATCCTTGAATTATTTGATAAGAGTGATCAACTTTTCCCTCTCATCAAGAGTTTTCCCTTTTCCAAATGTGACCATTTTTGGGGATTCCTTGGTTCCAATATTGAACTTGATGACTTCATCTTCGATATTGTTTGATGCTTTCCATATATACATATCATTTTGATCAAAAAGTATCTCTAAGGGGACAATCCCTTTGGGTAGGGGCTTATTAGGTATATCCATAATGTCAATATCTACTCCCTCATCCAAAAGGTTTATTTGAGTTTCACAGAATTCACCCTCATTTTGAAGAAAACGAGAGCCTTGGTCCTCACTATCAAAAACTTGATAGTGTTCCATATTTTCATGTAGTGAAGGTATGAATTTTACTTATACCTTGTATGTATTGATCTCTTTGAAATGTTTCAAAGTGGAAGCAAAAACCACAAGGTTGTCTGCCATATGATTTTCTTCTTTGGGGATATCTTTAATTGAAAAGTCATCAAAATTCTTTATGGAATCCCAAAAAACATCCCTTTATTATTTCAACCTTGAGTTTTTGGTACAAAAAATCTTGTTAACTCGTGAGACAATCAAATCAAAATACCCTCTTATGCGTAATGATTTGATGTTCATATTGATGGCGAGGCTCAAACCCAAAACTAGGGCTTCATACTTAGCTATATTGTTAGTGCAATCAAATTCAAGTCTGTATGAGAAAAGGGTATCCTCTTTATAATGTGATATTAGGACCACTCTGGCTCCTGATACCGCACTTGAATGTGCACCATAAAAATCCAGTCCCCAACATTCGTCCCTTTTTTATTCATCCAGAAAAAAGAGATTTTTCCAGAATAAAGGTGTTTTTATTCCCTCATTGATAACCTGATGAGGAAGGTCAATACATATAGGAAGTTTTGTGGTAGTCTCCTTTTGAGTCTCATCTTCTGTGACGGGCTCTCCTGGCTCATATTAAAAGGTATGAGATTCTACATGCTCATTGGGTGAGGATAGAATCTTTTCAATATGGTGCAACAAATTCTTTGTTGCTTTGTTTGCTGCCATGACCTCCTCAATTTTCAAATTTTCTTCCATTGAGGGAGTCCTTCTTTTAGACTCTGTCGTTCCTCTTTTTTATGACACTCATTATTCAAGTAGAAAATATCCTAGTGGCTTCCCCTCTTTCCTTATCCAATTAATCCTTGGTGGCATGATGGGGGTTGGGAGGTGGAGTAGTGAAATTGGTGAGCAGGTTAATTTGTGTGACTTACTTGGGACAATCCTCAACTTGGTGAAACAAAGAAGCCAAGTTCTCCTCAATTTCACGTGCCCTTTCTGGGGCTTCAATCAAGGAAGAAGGGTGATATTTTCCTATTAGGAAACCACATGGGTCCTTTATGATTGACATGTAAGTCTTGAGGACACTGTGTTGGGTGGGATCAAAATCTCGGGGAAAACTCTTCACAAGGGTGTTGAAACGGTCATTAAAATCACATATACTTTCCCCTAGATCCCTCTTGAAATGGTGGAGTTCATTGTAAAGGGATATGCAATCTTTACTTTTGGAAAATATCTTGACGAAAATATCTAAAAAGGTATCCCAGTTTTTTATTATCCCTGTTGTGATATTGTCATACCAATCTTGGGCCTTTCAAACACAAGTGTAGGAGAAAAGACTCATCTAAACATCATCATACTGGTCATAAGGATCAAGGGTTGTGATAAAAAAATTAGCTAATCCTCGACTAGAGTTGAGACTTCTCCTAAAAAGGTCAAAAGACACTCTTTGAAACCCTTTGGGATTTGGTGAGGTGATCCAAGGATATTAGTCACATCCAGGGGTTCGTAAGTTCCTTTAACCCCTTGGTTTAAGGGAGTGTTTGGGGGAGTTTTTGGTGAACAAGGTATGGATGAGGTTGAAGGCCCCAGAGAATTAGGACAGGGTAAAGGTTTAGGATATTTTGTCTTGTTTTTAGGACGTTTAGGTATAGGTGGAGGGATAAGGTAATCCTTCCCTCGAGTTTGTCACATGGAGGATTCACCAGATGAGTTGAAAATATCATCAATAAAGTAAAGGGAACTTTCCTCCAGTGGATTTGCCAGGAAAACTAGGGAAATGATTTCATATATTTTTCCAAAGTGTCGTCAGGGTACGAAAGAGGATTCAAAATCCTTCCTAACAACAACGCCAAAATGTTATCGCACAAATTGTAGGTTGGAAAAATACTAACCCAATCCACAATATGGAGATAACTACAGGGGAGTCTACCCACTGTCACCTTAGATAAACCCTCCCCTCACTTTAGTGAAGGATAAATCCTACACAAGGGGGGAATACTAGGTGATCCTAGGAGGAAATGAGATGGAAACTGGATTTATGGAAGGTGATTTCCCTATAGGTCAAACTACAAAGTGGAATATGTATTGGGAACAAGTATTGGTGATGGTTAATGGTTTCCAAGTGCTTGAGTACCTGCAGAATATAGTTATACCTGCCTGAGACAAAAGAAACACAAGTATACAAGCCTAAAATTCCAATGGACAAGAAAGTGAAGCTTGTTGTCCTAAATTATAGAATTAAACAAATGTGTATATCAGAAATAAAGTCAATTAATTACTACAGAAATAACCATCAAAATTTTCAAACAATTATTATACAATGAAGCATTAAACCAATAGATAAATTTCCAGTGTTCAAGCACAAATTTTGACGGTGGAAGAGGGTTGTTAGATAGTGTTTTCAGAGAGTTATTGTAACAACCAAGTGGTTGTAGAAAACATTTTCTACAACAAAAAGTTTCAACCACAAAATTTAGCAAGTAATCCAACAAAATGTTAACCAATAAGCAATGGAATGATAATAGTGGCTTACAAGCAAATTTCCATGGTTGAAATGCAAGTAAAAGTAAGAAATATAATATGTTTTTATGCAGCGATAATGATTGTAGATTTTGATTGATTACAACTCAAAAAATATTAGTCTAATCAAAATGCCCTAGTGGCTTTAGCAAGCTTAAGAAAACAAGAAAATTTTCCAACTTGAACAAGATCAATATCTCTCAAAATCACATTTACCAATGCAAGTAATTTATTTCTCCAATGAAATAAATGATTAGTGCCTTTCCAAATGGGTTATGGAGTATTCTTGTATTAGATTAGGCCTATTAATTCTAAAGGGTTGTAATCCCTTTTACTCCTTTATCAAGTAACCCTAAAAAGGTAAAGTCTAGGAGGGTATAAGCCCTTTTACTCCTCCTAGCAACCTTTGCAATAGCCTTTTCAACCAACAACAATGATAAAACTTGGTGGAGGGTATATTCCCTTATATTCCTCCAAGGTTATAGCTAATAACAATCATGGAACAAGAAAGAAGAGCTACCAAAATGCATATTTTCCTTACCAATTCCAAGAGAATGCAAGACAAAACCCTAGTTACTAAGAATTTTCATCACCATAGCAAGAGAAAGAGCCTCCAAGAGATAGCACACCACTTTACTCCACAAGAAAAATGATAACCATATCCTGAGAGAGAGAGAGAGAGAGAGAGAGAGAGAGGGGTATTTCCCAAGAGGGGTGCAAATTTAAGCCAAGTAGTTCTTCTCATGTGAGAGATTTATATCCAAATGAAATGAAATTGATCTTTATTTATACAAAAATCCTAAAAAGTATTTGTCCACATAAATTAGGGTAAACCAAAAAATAAGGGGGCCATTCTCTCTTTATTTTTCCCATTTACAAAACAATTTTAAATTTTAATTTTAAAATGCACATAAGAAACTGTAAAATGTGGCGTCAAACCTCTCTAGGGTGACATTTTGACACTTTAGCAAGTCGTTGAGCAAATGGAAGAGGTCGTTGGGCCTCCTAAGGCTCCTTCTTCATGCACTAGGCTCATCTCTATGATGAAAAATGTATTCCTCCTCCAAAAATTCCAAGTGACCATTAAAACAACATCATCACCACCAAAGCCCTAGCCCTGGGGTGATGTCAAACCCTCCAAAGTGACGTTTTAGGATACAAAGGTAAATCATTAGGCTTGCAAGGGCTAGGTGAGATCCTCCAAGGTATTTTCCTTTACCTCCAAAGGAAACATTCCTCTCATGTACTTCCTGGAGGTCTGGGCTATGGAATCTAACCACTGGGATTCCTGCCCCAATGAAGGCCCAAGATGGGATTGTTCCTCCAAATTTTCCATCAACAAAGTC